>JASANE010029494.1:0-13434 GCA_030248225.1 Trileptium ribeirensis | reverse complement strand
GGATCGGGAGTTAAATTTTTCTAGAAATTTTCTTCTTTTTCTTATCTACTAACTACTTTATTTACTATGGAAGCGAGATGTTCTCAGAAAAAACAGTCTTCAAATCTAAAATCAGTTAGTAAATCGCTATTATTAAAACATTAGATTTAAAAGATCGCTAAATAATCTTAGATATACCAAATATATTCACGCTGGAGATTGAACCGCGACCTAATTAAGTTTGCGAATATACTATGGATCCAACAGGAAGACGTGCACGCATTACACGTTTATCTCTCTGTCTGAAGATATGAACCTTTTGTTGCATCTACCGATTCTTCCTGTCAAAATCTAGTTATCCCCTATCGTTTCCATGCGCCACCGTGCAAATATTGCGCGTTGATAAAATTGTCTGGTGGTTTGTATTTATGTACGTTGATAATTTCCAGAGACCAGAGTCATGTTTCCAATGCTCCAGGGGGAGATGAGCCGTAGGACTATAATTCAAACCGACAACGGGGACAAGGTACCCCCTTGGGAATCCCCCGCGGGAGCGAGAAAACCCTCGCCTTGGACCCGTCGGGACCACGGCCGGGCTCCAAACTATCCCCTTAAACCTTTTTACATTTGTATATATATCTGTCTGGCGGCTTGTATTTTATGCTCGTTGATAATTTCATGCTACCAGAACCATCTTTCTGTGCTCCATGTGGAACAGGTAGTAGGACGAGACCCAAACCGAGATCGGGTGCAGGGCACCCACTTGGCAATCCTCCGACGGGGGACATCCTCACTCTGGACACGCCGGTACCACGGCCGGGCGCCAAATAACCCTCTTAATATACCTGTATATATGTAAAGTCTAAATTCGTAAAATTGACGAATTTAAACAACTTTTGTTTTTATTCTCCCGGTTCAATATATATAAAACATATGTATATATGTATGTCTGAGCTCCATTTATATAAATATATATAACATTTATACTATTATTGTAACTAAATAATTAACTATAATTAATGGCTGGTTTACGTTAATTTGAGTGCGCCGTGGTGCAGCATTTCAGCGTAGCAACGTAGCTACTACAACGGACATGCGACAGTTTGCCGCGACTGTGTGGATATTTTATCAATCAGTGCTGAATATGTAATATGTCCTTAATTGCCCAAAAAGACAATATAGCATATTGGTCGTACATATCTCAGTGCATAAACGATGTTATATGGCAAATTTTGGCATCTGTCCGGCGCAGGAAATTCAAGTCTTGGCAGCTTTCCCACGCTGTAAATTTAAAACTTGAAAGCTGTTAAGCGTAAGAAATTCAAACTCTGGCAGCTGTCCAACGCTATAAATTTAACTTTTGGCAGTTGTCCAGCGCTGAACAACTGCCAAAATTTAAAATTACAGCGTTAGAATTTCAATTCAAATCGTGGCAGTTGTCGAACGCAGTAAATTATAATTTTGGCAGTTGTCCATCGCGGGAAATTGAAATTTTGGCAGTTGTCCAGCCGGGAAAATCAAAGTTTGGTAGCTGCTCAACGTTGTAAATTTCAATTTTGGCAGCTGTCAAACGCTATAAATTTAAATTTTGACAGCTGCCCAGTGCAGGAAATTAAAATTTTGGCAGCTGTCCAACTCTGTAAATTTAAATTTTGGCAGTTGCCAAGCGCAGGAAATTCAAATTTTGGCAGCTGTCTAACACTGTAAATTTTAATTTTGGCGGTTTTCCAGCGCGAAAAATTCAAATTTTGGCAGTTGTCCAGCGTGGTAAATTTAAATTTCAGCATTGACCAGCGCGGAAATTCAATTTTGGCAGTCGTACAATGCGGGAAATTTAAACTCTGGCAGCTCCCAGCGAGGTAACAGTACGTTGAGACTCATCTATTTGTCCGGTCTTGTCCGCCAAGACGCCTTGGCGAACGTAGATCAAACGTAGCTAGCTAAGTAAATGCGGACAAAACAAATAGTCAGTCATGACTATTTATTGCTCCGAGTAGCAAAACTAGACTGTTAAGACATAGCTAGCTCGCGACGCACACAAATCAACGTAAATAAGCCATTAGATCTTTTTGAGCAATAAAATTCAGTCAAATAGCATGTCTCTGAAAGTGATAAAAACCGCCCAGACCAAAATTAGTATTTAACCGACAGGCTAGTTTGATACTTAAACGTACTCGGATTGTACCTCCAGCGTTTTTAGTATAGCTCAGCGAATTATCTACCACCAAAATTCTTCTTTTGTCGCGTAGGGCCAAATCGTAATTTTAGGCTATTCTCCAACCGCCCCCAGATTGGCACTAGATTGCGACTTGAGATGAGGGGGCAAATTCGGCGAGCAGTAAAACCGTTTTAGGGTATCGTAATCACCCCCACCCTGCTTTAGGTTGATCATTGAAAAACTTGGTAACGCGGAAGTCGGGCAGAAATTAGATGAGGGCTCGAGTAGGTCGAACCCCATGGGTTCAAAAATAAAGTTTAAAGTTAGGCATACAACAAATTATAGATCAATTACGATCAAAATTTGCCACATGCGTGATCCTCTAAAGCGTCTTGTTCATGATGTAGCCAAGCTGACCACTTTAAGTGGGTCAGAGCGAGAGAATTTAACGTAATTAGACAGATTAAGTCGAATAGCTCTCGAATAATTACTTCCGGGAAACGCAAGTGTAACAGACAGCTGGGTTTAAGAGTCGTCAGTATCTAATATGCGTTTAGGAGTCTAGTAAAATTGACACGGTCAAATGAGTTTCCGCCAATAGTCCCACTTGTGTCTGGAAGGTACTTATGCCCCTGCCGATATGATTAGGACCTAATCACGCAAGTATGACTAGAGCTGCTCATAATTTTGAGCAAATTTCCAACAACACTAGGAACCAGGTTTGATGAGAGCAAAGGCTTTTCAACGCGTTAGAGAAACTAGTCTAAATGTGTCGCCCGAGCGATGGGAACTGTTGCGAATTGGTTCTAAGACCGCAACACGGGCCCACTAAAATGACCATTTGCAGTTCACGAGCAAACAGAGTGTTTGAGTGCTAAATATGAAGCCACTGCAACCAAGGCTTTCTTGGCTTCAGAGATGGAAGCAATGTTAGGAAAATTAGCGTTGAGTAGAGCTGGCAAAATGTAGGTTTCACAAACATGGCCTTTTCGAAACGCTGAGCTTTAATTCGGTGATGGTAGTTTCGTAATTGCTTTCGTCTCTGTTAGACGCTTATGTTGCTTGATTGATTCAAAGCGGTGATGACCATTCAACAGTACATTGAATTTGTTTGATTTGACATGCAAAGTAGGATGTGACTAGCTAAGACGTTATGCAAAGAAAAAATTTTGATTTTATAAACGTTTCAGAAATTCAGCCTAGTAGCCTAACCATCGAGACTACTTACCCCCCCCCCCTAAGCCGACGGACCATCAACGCCTGAAATTTAGCGTGATTGACTACAATTTCAGGAGCATAATCGTCTTGGGTATTTTGGTTATGTATTACGTACAGCCCATCAAGAATGGTCTATACATGCGTTTTCAGCATGATAAATGTAATGGTTTAGTTATTTATAACAGCTGTTAATATTTCATACCTTTTCAGAAGTTTTCTATATGCTTAGATGTAATGAACCCGACTTCCAGGACATAGACTGTCCTCACTGGTTTGGTTACATATTATGACAGGGCACCCAGGATGATATATAAATAGGTTTGTCGGTACCCCGGAAACAAAGGTCTAGTTATCTAGAGACCAGCACAAACAGTTATGTAATGCGTTTTCGGTTGTTTTCAGCGGGTTTTCGGTCGACAAGTTTTTAGTGTTTTCAATGCGTTGACGGTCACGGAGGTTTTAGGATGGTATGTACATCAAACACGGTCTGTTACAGATGATTACGCAAAATGACAACTTGTAAGTGAAACCACCTCATGTTCACATGCGAGATTGTTTACTCGGTGACAATAGTTAAAGAAGCGATATTGCTGCAGTAATATCTACAAGCATAAATTGCTGCCGCCCCCTCCGAGGCCCCGTATTCCCATTCCCCCGAGGCTTCATACGCCATCCTCTCTTCGAGGTACCATATCCCCTCCGCCAAGGCCTCGTACCCCAGAGTCCACGTACCCCCTCTCCCACGACACTATTCAACCAAGACATGCAGTTGAAATTTACTTTAAACCACTGGAATTCTATATCGAACAAGATTGCATCTTACCAAATACGCATTCACCCATATCACAAAGCCTGCTTTCGTCTTCGGGCCACGCACGTAAGTGTTGCAATGACTACATCCGTGATTTATTTTTGCGATTAAGTTCGATCTTTGGAAATTTTGACAGTTTTGAGAATATTATCGGAATGAAAACTGGACCAACGTGGAATTTTCGAGCCCCAGAGCAAACAAATTACGCATATATGTAGACGTTACCGCGCTTACTTAGGTTCAAGTAGATTGAAATAAGCAATGATTTGCAGAAGGTAAGCATAGGGTTGCTTCAAAATTGTCTACAATTGCCATTTGCTTACCACTAAGTCGCTCGTGCAAATTCTCAACCACTGCTGTTTTGTTTACTGCTGTCAGCAGGAAACCTTCGATTTCCTTGAAGGCATTCCCTCTCAAGACAAACTTCAATTATTTCAAATATTTCTGCTTGTAACAGAGTAGCACTTTGCTTTGACAACTCCCAAACCGATCTCAAGAGCATCATCACTTCAAATGTCGCCCGAAAAATGACGCAGTTTTAAGTTTGGCATTGCCAACGGTATGCTAGTTACACCTTGAAATCCAGAATTATGAAGGCTGTGGTCGCGATTGCCTGATTTCTCAGCGGGCCCTCTTCGTTCAGCTGACAGAAGCATTGTATCGGTACAAGCAATACTTCTATGATTGCATTATTATAATCAGCCGAAATTGTAATTCATGTGATTTTTGACTAACCGAACATTTCACCTAACACTTCTTGATCAATTGCATATCGCGTAGGACGTGTATTTTGTGAGCTTTTCAATCGAATTACGCAACGTTAACAGGCAATTTTGAAACAAGAATCTGCGAAATCTTGTCAATTATTATTAACCTAAAACCCACTGTGGTTTTGAAATTATTAAAACAGTGTAAACACATAAAGGGTTAAATCTATAAGCCTAACGGTCGTCGGTCTAAGCTAGCAACTCGCAAGCGAGGGTGAAACGAAGCGAGCGTGGTTTCATTTTTAAGTTATCATTTTATTTAATCACCTGCAACAGACTGTGTTTAATGTATATACCACTCTAAAACCTCTTGAACCCTGAATCCATAGTAAATGCTAAAACCTCGTCGACCCTAAACCCATCTAAAACAACTGGCAACACATCACGTATTTTTGCTGATCTCTAGATAATCAAACCTTCCGATTCAGTTACATGAAAACCTATATATATAGACAATTCTTGATGAACTGTACTCAATATTTTACCAAAGAACTGAAGATGGACTATATTCTGGAAATGGGGCACATTGACCCTAAACGCATTGAAAATCCATGAAAAGGCATGAAATATGCACGTTGGACTTTATATAACCAAATCACTGTATACAGCATACTGAAAAACCTCTATGTAGACTATTTTTGATGCCATGTACCAAACTACTGGACACATGCTATTTTCTGGAAATCAGTTTCATTGACCCTAACCCCAATGAAAATGTCTGACAAGACATAAGATACTCTGGCTGGACTCTAGATTACCAACCCATCATATTCAGCGTACCAAAAAACATATATAGACAATTTTCGATGACCTGTATGCAGTACGTAACTAAATACAGAAGACAGATATATTCTGGTCGTCGACTCTAAACCATGGGCGCAAATACCCCCCAGTTTTCGATAGGTTACAAGGAAAATTCACAGATGAGTTAACCAACGAGACCTCAGCCGCTATTTAACCCGTATAGCAGGCTCGTCATTATTGATATTATAGCATTTATTATTCAACAGTACCTGTATTAACTGTGTTTGTTTTTTAATATTGATTTAAGTTTATTTTTAATTATGTTGTTTGTTAATATGATACTTGTCGATGAGATATATTTTGCTCCTATGCATACTGTTAGTGTGATTAGTTTTCGAGAGTCTCTAGAATAAGTTTATTTTGAGGTTAGAGACAGTAACAGAAACGGCGCACCCGTCGATGGGATTACCGCGGGCAGAGGAAGAGCCTGCGTTACAACAGTCTTTTCCTAAAAAGTTTTCGCGTACAAAGAAAGGGTCTTTTCTTTGGGCAGGCTTAATTCATAGATAGGTCCTTACCACTGTTCTAGCGATAGCCGAATAAAGGCAGGGGCGTAGCCAAATATTCCGAACTGAGGGGTACCCACGTTTTCTGGAGGGGCACAACCTAGCTATGTGTTCAGAAATTTATATTTTCTAAATTCGAGCTGGGGGAGCGGCACCGAGGCAAAGGGGGACCTTAGTCCACCCATTTCTACGGCTCTGGGTAACGCCACTGTATAAAGAATATTTATGGGATTATGTGTAGGAAATATGTATAAATATATTTAACGTGTTGCGGGTTCTACTGTGGAGTAAACTTGCTTTCTTCAAGCACGTTTTGCTGTTGTCAACGACTGTGAGTGATCGCTCTCTTCGAGCGGTATGAATGCGCATCTGGACAACTGCTTGTCCCCTACGAACAACAATGGTTATAACAGGCGTGTGCCCTCTGCGGATAGCACAAGTGTATAGCCCTCTTCAGGCGAATAAATCAATAGCCTTCTTCAGAATTCGAATTATAAAGAAAATGCGCTGCAAAATGTAACTGCTGGCAGATTTGCATCTGACGATGAAGCAACGAGTAGTTTTCCAGAACTAACTCAATTTATTTTATCAACTCCACGTTTTTATACCCAACAACCCAAGCCGATTATAAGAAATAATAACATCAAAATGTCGTGTAAAAATAGATTTTCGAAGCTCTCAAAAACTTCGAAGCCAAAACAATTTCACGACTCCGAAACATTTAACCTTAATAAATTTTACAATTCAGAAACCTTACAGCAAAATTAAAATGTCTCGCAAAAAATATTTTTTGAAATGTCACATACAATACACATTTGCCGCACATCGTTACATTGTTATATATATAGGTGACAATATAGGAACGTTGAATTTTTAACGGGTATCATGATGCGGCGCAAATCTCTTTTTGATTTTGAAAACTGCTTTTTTTGCAAACTGTTAAAGAAATATCTTCGCTAAAAATCATAAATAAGCATTCCTATGTCTCGAATGACTGATTGACGCGATTGCTGACGTTTGAACATTGGAACAAAATAAATTAGGTAACTAGATTTTGATACATCTAGAAGGTAAACTAGAGCAGTACAATGAGCTGTTTGAATGGAGTAGCCTCAGAGTTAAAGTCAAGCTGCGCGACTGACGCCATGGCTGGTCTACCGTTCTACATATGCTAAGCCTTAGTTTAAGCTTCGACCTTTATATAGCTCTTAGATTATCATTAAGCCTAAGCCGGGGGCTGCAGCCTCCCGAACCGCCCTCACTTATGGGTTCTTTTTCTAACAATATAATTTTACGCACCTCAGCTTGACATGGGCCACATGTTCTATCATTTGGCTATACAAATTGGTGTCATGTCACACTAAAACATATGGAACGTGTTACCATATGTATGACACGCTATTGTAAAAATTGTATCAAATGAGCATTACTAAAATCAGTATGCTGTGTGTGCAGACACATGTAAATATTTGAGATTTAGATGCAGTTGTTCCCCGCACTTTGCAGGTTGGGTTTCCGCCCCTGCTCTAAACCCATTGAAAACCCACTAAATATGGTCGCTGGGCTCAAGATAGCCAAATAATTGTATTCAGCGTTTAGAAAAACCTGTATATTGATCATTCTTGGTACCCTACACGCAACCAGAACCAAACTACATAACCAAACAGATGAAAAAGCACTATATTTCGAAAATCGGATTCGTCGACCGTAACACCCTGGAAACCCCATGAAAAGGTATAACATAAAGTAAAGTTAGACTCCAAATACCGAAGCCATCGCATCCAGCGTGATTGATAACCTAATAGGTACTCGTCGTAAGGTAAAAACACGCAACAACATGCTATAATTGAAAGCCGCTGTTTCTAGCAAACAGTCGACGAACGTTATTCGGCCCCACAGAGGCGCAAGGAGTGGTACCACATAAAAGTCGAGGCGCAATGTTGTAAATCTCGATGAGTTCATTATGATTAGTGATCTCGATTTGTCGATACTAAGGATGTGCCGCGAGATATTGGCTGTGATACACTGGCACTCGTATTGCCAGATTTGGCAAAGAACCATTAAAAATCCTGTTTTAGCTATTTTAACCCCGAAAATGGCGTCAGAGCAGTTTTCGTTCAACTAAATGGCACATCCTCGTCACTTTTGATCTTTTGATATTGAACAAAAAGTTTTACCGACATCCATCCATTAGAAAAATGAGTTATGAATGACAGGAACTGACAAAATTTTTTTATAATTTCCCCCTTAGCGTCGTCAGTGAAAACTCTCTTCTTCAAAATTTTGAAAATTTTACTTTTTCGTTATGCCTGAATAAACTTAAGGTGCCCCCACCAACCATCCTATTTAGTAACTCTATAGAGATTGCAGAGCGTAGTGAAGCATAGGTCTATACCTTTTGCGTGCACAGCAAATCAGCTTTCGATAGCATACGTCGATATGCTATACGTGGATATCACAGAATACCGCACAAGTTAGAACAAAACTAACACCAGTAATAAATTTCTCATGCCCGAAAAATTCCTAGTGCATGCTATCCGCCAGGACGTCACAATCAAAGTAGTAATTTTGAGTATAGGGACCATGGGGTGTCACACCCCTGTACACTTGGAACCACGGTTTGCACGGCAAAACCAACACCGGCAATTTTTCACGCCCACAAAAACCCCAAGTGAAACTTTTCAGCCGCCTAAAACGTCAGAAACAATTTGAATTTTGGCTCGAGGAACAAGGGAGAGATACTTCAAAGCCCATAACACCACAACCGGGGCCTTAATTGAAAAACAAAAGAGTGTCATCGCCATTGATCAGTTTACTATGAAATAAAACCAACCAGAGAAAAAAATCGAGTTAAGATAAAAATAACGTTGCTTCCGTGAAGGGTAATAAAATGTGGTAAAATTGCTCATTTTGACGGCTTACCCCAAACCATGGGTGCGCCGTACCCCCGCACTCATAGAACCAGGGGTCGCAGAGCAAAATCAACACCGGCAATGAGTTTTTCATGCCCAAAAACCTAAAGTGAAACTTTTCAGCCACCCAAAGCATCAGAACCAATTTTCGAATTTTGGCTCGAGGAACAACGAGGTTGCCATACGTCATACCCCATAACACCAGAACCAGATCCTTTATTCGAAAAACAAAAAAGTGACATCGCATTTATCATTTAACTATGAAATAAAACCAAATAGAGAAAAAATCGAAAGTAAAGTTAAAAATAATCATGCTTCCGTGAAGGGCACTAAAATGGGATATAAAACTGTCATTTTAACATCTAATGCTAAAACCACACTTCAAACCAAAAAACGCTTGGGGATATACAATGTTAATAGACTATGCCTGTTCGAATGCGCCCAATATAATGTAAATTGGGTCAGCCGTTCCCGAGTTATAACCGATAACACACAGACGGAATTTGAAACTTTAGCCCCTGCTTTCCGCTACGTTACACCCCGCTGTGATTAATATCCGATATCGAATCGCAAACCCTAATATAAAATGTTTTATTAAACTTTACCTTATTTAGGCTAAAAACCGTATCAACGGACAAATTGTAAATATAAATTGATTTAGATTAAATTGCCAGTAGCCGTGAATCAGAATGCCAAACAGTGCGGGCTAACGCTATTGACGGTTGAATGTTGTTATTTTTGTTTTGTTAAAAGGACTAGATAAAAGTTGAAATTTTAGACATCTTAGCGCCGAAAAACCTATTTGTTACCTCTCTTCTAACCCAATTAAAAACCTGAGAATAATGAGCAATTATCAGTTCTTGAAAAAATCTCTGTTGGTGGTGAGAGATGATCGGATGTCCGGAGACTATAGGGGCATACATGGAAAGGTGGGTGGTCCCTTCCTTGATTTTTATCTCACTTCCTAAAAAAGGGCCAAATTTTTTGCCGGTAACCTAATATACATAATGCCGCGACCTTATAAGTATTTATATAATCATATAAGCCCCTCGGGTTCTCGCCAATCTCCCTGGGACGTAGCCTGATCTTCCAGAGGCTCCGCACCTTAGCCCCACCCTACCCCCAAACAATCCGCCCATGCCGAAGGTGTGCGGAAAATTGTGACAAAAATATGCAAACATCGGAAGAAATAAGCAAAAATTGGGCGAAATTGGCAAAATTGAGGGAAAATTGGCTATAACCAGGGAAAATTTTTGGAAAAATTTTTTCGACTGTTAAAAATTTTGAAAATTTATGCTCCCCTGAAGACCTGCTGGCACCCTCTGGCCAGAAACTTCCCTCCCGGAGAAACCGCTATTCGCCCTGGGATATCGGTCCTTCAGCATGTATGTACAGAACATGTCGTTTTAATATTTTCTCTCCTATTGTGTCGAGACTGGTGTAATTCGTGTTATCAGTTCAGCGTACGTTTTGTTTGGATACTAAATGTTTTCTTCCCTGTACGTTTGCGATAAATGTAGTTCTGTGCAATTATTAATATATATACTGTGTTGTACAGGTCATTAAGGTAAACATTAAACAACTTAAACAAACAACGACTGGACTTTTCGATATTCGCGACATGTTTGATTTTACTACGGTTTGGTAAAGTTCAAGATGCCGATTCCAATTTTATATATGCGGCATTCACGTTATAATGTCCCCAGCGTTTGGAACATATGCACATCACACAGTGTCAGTCACACTGTCGACAGCAGGGTGTCTTCGAAACCCCCTTGTTTTTACAAATTTTGTCGTTTTTTCGAAGATTATTGAACGATACTAAGACTAAAAAAGTATATATATCCAGAGAACACCATAATGTTTGAATAAAGCTTTGCTGTGTTTCTTAGTAGATTGAAAAATCTATTCCAACAAGTCTACACAACTGAATTTACAGGGTTCTCAGGATTAACCAAATTGTTTAGATGCCTTAAGAGTGCTTAATTTTAAAGTCCTCACATTCCGGGGTTGTATAAGCTTCCTGAGAGAGATACTAACTGTCATTTTCGATACAAGCGCTCGAATTTCCACACCGTTAAATTTGTCTTTATTTACATGACGGTCATTAATGCCGGTAACACATGTTACGCATGTTCAGTTGTACCCACCTTCATATATCAAAAAATCGTGATTACCGCCGGATGTTTACCCTGGGAGCATGCAGATAGTAATTCAGGGGAAATACCATGATCTTTTCATCGACTTTACATTGAATGTTAGCATTGTTTTGATGACTTTGCAGGTTTAAGATTGAAAGCGGCTATAGACGATAGAAACTCCCTGCGAAATTCGGCGAGACTGTGGTATTGTCGCACGCGACTTGGAAAGTAAAACAAACGCGACATTAGGTCCTAAAATTTTCAGAGTATAGACGTCTTGCGTTAGTGTTGATATAATCAGAATAATCCCTTTCCTGAGACAAGGATAGTGTCCAATCTAAATATTATAATATTTTAGATCAAATGTATATAAAGTTTTTGGTCATTTGAAGCTTGTGATTGGTTGGTATAATTTTATTAAAATGAACCATTTACAAAAACAATTATAGCGCATACCCGCAACATCACCTGCACCAACGAAAGGGCTTTTGGAGTTGTGTACTAAAAGTTCTGTAAATTTTGCTGTTACCATTTGTTACATTACATTTTTTGCTGCGTCAGCACAGGTACACTGTTCACTCTTTTTACAGAGGAATTATAACAGTTAATCCGTAAATACTGATAGTGGGAGAATTATCCCCTTGAGGCTTGAAGCCTCACCTTCGCCCTTCCGCTTCAGCGCGCCAAAGGCGTGCGGACAATTGTGGTAAATATAGGCAAACTGTGTAAACGAGCGAATCTGGTGAAATTGGCGAAATTTAAGAAAAAATGACAAAAATAGGAGAAAAATTAGCAAAAACTAACAAAAAATTTGTATCACTAAAAATGAAAAAATTTATGCCCCCTCTGACGACCCTTCGCCGAGCGGCTAATCCCCTTTGGAAGGACCTCCTCCGATGCTCCCGCTATTCCCCATGAGACTATGGGACCTAGTTGATGTATGATATAATCCACAAACTTGATTGATTATTACCAGGGTTGTCATGGGAATTGATTTTCAATTCCCATCCCATTCCCACGAGTCCTTTTGTAGCCACTCTTTTGAAACATTGCTGGGAAGTGTTTGTAAGAGCTCTTAGCAACCATAGTACTACTGTGCAGTGCTCAGATACACACCAGGGACAGCAATAAACGTTGAATCCATGGTCCATTTTTTGTGCACTTTAAATTATAGGAGATATCAATGCTACGTGCTGGATACGGTATGAATTTTATCGACTCATCAATCTTTATTAGATAAAACAAAAGGCTAACCTCATATTTACGACGTGAATGAGGTAAAAAAGCTAAACTGAGTGTTCAGTTAAGAAATTGACAAATGTCCAATGAAAATTCGCTCAACATTTCCCCAATCCGGCCAGCAGCAGTTCGAGAAATATGATAGCGACCTTTTGCAAACATCGCTGTGTCTAAATCGCTGCCGTTTAAATAGAGCCTCGTAAGATCTAGGAACACAAAATTTGAAATGCGCTGATTCATGTCTTCGAAAAAAAACGTTAAGTTTGCACGCCGCCTGTCCTTCTCTTTTGAACTGATGAAACTGCTCGGGGACATTTGGTTGAATCTTCCGCTTTCGCCATCGGCGGAACAAGAACGCTGGCGGAAACGGCACTGAGATCTGAACACAGATGACATCCGGAAGCTTGCAGCAGATACTCCGCAAGGCAGCTCTAAAAAACTTCTTCGTTGTTGTAAGACACCTTGGGACTCGCTGACGTCGACTTTTGCCAGGTTGGCGGCATACTGTCCACAGGGGTTTCGCAAGATCGTTGACGCCGGCAAATACGAAAAATATGCGAGGCTTTGAAATAAGGCCGTCGCTAATATTGCTCTCTATTTCGCCCCAGATACTAAGTAAACGCTTCCCAGGAAATGAAAATGCTAGTAAATTACATTTCCTCTTAATTCTAGCTACGTTTGAGTCTCCGTAAAGCACAATAATTGTCTTTTAACAGCTGTTCAGTCCTCGTAGTCCAGCAAAACAGGCAAAGTGTGGTGCTGAAACAATGTTGGAAAAAGAAATTGCATTGTTTGAACACTCGCGGCATCCATTTAAAGACCCGAGAGAGTATTGCAAAGAAGCGACGCAACTACCAACATTGCAAGCTTGTGCTAAAATGCTTCTTTCTGGTGGGGGG
>JASANE010029492.1:0-10268 GCA_030248225.1 Trileptium ribeirensis | reverse complement strand
TTGGTGCGAATATGTCACTTTTTGTCGGCGAACATTCTGTCGTTTACATATAAAAACGCATATTCGACGCAACCTATGTCTCATCACAATCATGTGGTTTTAATCCATCTGTATTCCGTAAACTTGTTGGCCGAAATCTTAAGGCAATGTTGCTCCAGGAAAGTGTTCAACGCTAAAATTGGGTCCACCTAGCTCGAGAAACACCCAGATTCCTTCTTGCGAAATATCACTCGACAATATTGCTTCAGAGAAGTGATTAGCTCTAAAATTCGATACACCTAGCTCGAAAAAGACCAGTTTCCGTTTGTAAAATATCATTTGACAACCTTGCTCCAGGGAGGTGATCAGCTCTAAAATTCGGTCCACCTAGCTCTAAAAACAACGAGTTCCTTTTTATGAAATATCATTTGACAACCTTCCGAAGTGATCTAATTCGGCCACCTAGCTCTAAAAACAACGAGTTCCCTTTTTATGAAATATCATTTGACAAGCTTGCTCCAGGGAAGTGAAAAGCTCTAAAATTCGGTCCACCTAGCTCTAAAAACAACGAGTTCCTTTTTATGAAATATCATTTGACAACCTTGCTCCAGGGAAGTGAAAAGCTCTAAAATTCGGTCCACCTAGCTCTAAAAACAACGAGTTCCCTTTTTATGAAATATCATTTGACAACCTTGCTCCAGGGAAGTGAAAAGCTCTAAAATTCGGTCCACCTAGCTCTAAAAACAACGAGTTCCCTTTTTATGAAATAGCATTTCACTGATTGTGCTTCGACAATTAAATATATATTGGTATATATTTCAAGTCGAGAGTTTGTTAAGATGGCTGAAAAACTGCGTCAGCCATATGCTGCACCCAAGCAAAAATCTTTGCCAATCTGATAGGAAACTTTAAAACCTATTGAGAAAGGTTATGCTACTCGACAGTCAAACATATGGCCTATCTAGTTTCATCCTAACGTCAATTAGGTGAAGGAACGATTTTATGGAACAGAAAACCATTTTTGACACCGTTCAATCTACAGAACTTGAGATACTGTCAAATCAGGTATACCAGTTTCAAGCAAGATGTCCGCTAATCAGATTGACTATATTTTGTAAAGGTTTTAGGTTACAAATCATAGTCTGGATCAAAAGGCGAGTCAAATCGAACAAGACGTATCGAAGTATTTATTCAGTCGCAACCAATCAAAGCAATAAAGCTACACCAGGGCAGTATGAAAAAACTTAAACCTCTTTTAGCAATCGCGTTATTTAGCAGGGAATATAGTCAACTATTGTTGTATACGCACCAAAATAGTAGCTTTACACTACTTATTCATGGAAAAATAAGCAATTTTTGTTTGAAAATGCTACAAATACAAATATAAATTATTTAATTACTAATAAATTAAAACAAATTTTGACAAAAACTATTTTGCTTGCACCTGACGGACAGTTAGGCCTTAATTTTTTAAATAGGACCAGTAGTTATTCAGGAGTTCGACGGATGAACGGACGGACAAACGGACAGACGGTGGCGATTTTTACCCCTCTGGCGAAAATAAAAGGCTTCGCTTCGCTCCGCTCAACTAGATGCTTCGCTAAGACCGTTGGGTATACAACTTAAACTCTGCGTTATATCACTAGGCTGATTGCATTACAATGCATCACCCTTTCCCTAGAACATTTCACATCTAACCAGGGCAAAATAAGTAGCATAGATATGACCACAATGAAGCACTAGAGAATTAGGCAAAACCCAAAAACTCAATCCATTTTGACAGTTGATAACACAAATTCTGAATATAAGTGAGAACGTCTTTCCCACTGTTCCCTTCTGCTGTAGGATGGTGATGGATGTCATTGTTAGCGTGCTGAACAGCGTAAGGACTGTGAAACTATAGGATTGGAATAGGCACTGTATATATTGGTTATAGATGAAAAAGCAATTTCTTCTCTAATAGATTGATTTATCAATTTTAAAGTTTGAGTCAACATATCTCAATTGACCGTGACATAGGAATAGCCCTAAATCACACACAGTGAAAATGGTGGTCCAGTCGGCTTAAGCCTACAACAAAACTACATATGACAACAGCAAGATTTTAGACATTTTGGCCCAGAATTTTCTCAACATATCTCAATTGACCGTGACATAGGAATAGCCCTAAATCACACACAGTGAAAATGGTGGTCCAGTCGGCTTAAGCCTACAACAAAACTACATATGACAACAGCAAGATTTTAGACATTTTGGCCCAGAATTTTCTCAACATATCTCAATTGACCGTGACATAGGAATAGCCCTAAATCACACACAGTGAAAATGGTGGTCCAGTCGGCTTAAACCTACAACAAAACTACATATGACAACAGCAAGATTTTAGACATTTTGGCCCAGAATTTTCTCAACATATCTCAATTGACCGTGACATAGGAATAGCCCTAAATCACACACAGTGAAAATGGTGGTCCAGTCGGCTTAAGCCTACAACAAAACTACATATGACAACAGCAAGATTTTAGACATTTCGGCCCAGAATTTTCATTTATATATACATATAACATGTAAAACCTTATGCCGTATGTAATGTGCAATTGTGGCATATAAAAATTTATACAATGCTTAAATTTGACCCAAGAGGGTCCACATATTACAATTTTGCAAACGAGAAAACCAAAAATTGCCTAATTTTGGCACAAAATATTAGCTCTGAGTCCGCTGAACAAACGCCGTAGAAGCTGTCTTTGCGGCATACTGCCACATCCTGTGTAAAAATTTGGGCTAAAGACGTTCACCTATTATCAAGTTACAAATTATCGCATCCAAATTTGGGTTGATTTTTGAATGAAAAATATTATTATTGAACACAAGCTTCTCGACGGGTTGAATTAAAAAAAACACGTTTGCATAAATATGCTACACCCAAACTTGCATCTACTGGAAATATAATTAGCCAAATCCGCTTATCCGTTTCTGAATTACAGTTGTTGAAATAAAGTGTTATTCTTTTATATGGAAGCAAAGACTAGCTATGTAATTAACTTATACAAAACTTGAGCCTTTCAGAAAATTTAGAAACTAAATTTATACATTTTACTAAATATATTTCCGCAGAAGCTGAGTTAATGGACGATATACCTATGGCTCGATGGATCATAACGCCATTGACCTTTGTGCAAAATCGAGTATTGATAACAGCTTCCGTTGTAGAGTTTACTTTGAATCCTCATTTCTTTGAATTAATAATGTTTTGTTGCACCTAGGGTCAATAAAACCCAGCAGTAATAAAAATATTACCTCATCAGGGATCTTACAATTTCCAAAAAAATTCAAATCAAAATTTATTTCATATAAAATTTTACTTAAAATAAGTCCAAACTAAGTGCAAACCAATGTCTAATTTGCCTTTAACACAACCAGTGGTTCCAAAAATGCTAACAGCAAGCATTCGCTTTATTCAAATATTGGCCGTTCAACGATTAACACTTCAACGCCCGAATTAATTTTAGTGCATCGTGAAATTTTTGACAAACTCATGCCGGTGCCAGGGCTCGAACACGGGTTGCACGAGTGAAAACAGTGTATGGAAACCATTGAGCTACCAAGAACCTGTTGCGAGGTTCCCTTAGCACAAATAGCACCGCACATGCAGACATATATATATATACGACGAAGTTACTGAATATAGCTCTTCAAAATGTACGCTGTCCAAATTTGTCGAAAATAGGTGTTAAAAAGATAGTTAATAATAAGCTAAATTTCGACTAAAATGTCAGCCAAGCAGTGTGACTTGCTGAGCTAAGCCAAAACCAAACTAAACTAAACCAAAACCAAACTAACCTCAGCCAGTTGTTTCTTGCGCAGTCGCAACTCAGTTTCAAAGTAACGCCGACGGAATGTTTCTAGTTCTTCGTTGTTCTGTACATTGTCCTAAAATATTAAACCAAAAAACTCAAATTACAATGCCTTAAACAAAATAAAATGAGGGCACCCAAAATATGTGATTTTGAAATCTTTTAGTGTCGAGATCACAAGGCTATACAATAATTAATTCCGTTCTAAAATTTAAACCGAATTTGTGTTAAAAATGCCTAAAACTATAATTTTATACAAATCTTTAAACTTTAAATTAACACAAATCTACGCTCACATATGTCTCAAAATAGGCAAAATCAATTTGGATCTATGGTATGGCTGTAATTTTTCAGGTGTTTAAACTGAAATCACAATAGTCGGTAGATAATAAGTTATAAATTTTCTAGTTTTCGGAAATTATTAATTTTTAGGTATTAACAGGTTATATGTTCCTAAAAATAAACAACATCTCAGGCTATGTTTCTCGATTACTACTATTATGGATTTGTCGATTTGGTATTAATATAGATAGCTTCCAAATACCGAAATTAACTAAATCGTTACTAAATTAAACGTAATTTAGTTTAAAATTTATGCTACTAAGTACAGATCTTTCGTAGAATCCTGCCAGGTCGAAATTTATTAATTTAAGGCGATCTGAAAATATTTAATTCGGCCATATTTAAGACCAAAATTAAAATTAAAAATTTAAATTTTCATTCGGTAGAAGCCCAATATTTAATTCGGCCATATTTAAGACCAAAATTAAAAATAAAAATTTAAATTTTCATTCGGTAGAAGCCCAATATTTAATTCGGCCATATTTAAGACCAAAATTAAAACTAAAAATTTAAATTTTCATTCGGTAGAAGCCCAATATTTAATTCGGCCATATTTAAGACCAAAATTAAAACTAAAAATTTAAATTTTCATTCGGTAGAAGCCCAATATTTAATTCGGCCATATTTAAGACCAAAATTAAAAATAAAAATTTAAATTTTCATTCGGTAGAAGCCCAATATTTAATTCGGCCATATTTAAGACCAAAATTAAAAATAAAAATTTAAATTTTCATTGGTAGAAGCCCAATATTTAATTCGGCCATATTTAAGACCAAAATTAAAAATAAAAATTTAAATTTTCATTCGGTAGAAGCCCAATATTTAATTCGGCCATATTTAAGACCAAAATTAAAAATAAAAATTTAAATTTTCATTCGGTAGAAGCCCAATATTTAATTCGGCCATATTTAAGACCAAAATTAAAAATAAAAATTTAAATTTTCATTCGGTAGAAGCCCAATATTTAATTCGGCCATATTTAAGACCAAAATTAAAAATAAAAATTTAAATTTTTCATTCGGTAGAAGCCCAATATTTAATTCGGCCATATTTAAGACCAAAATTAAAAATAAAAATTTAAATTTTCATTCGGTAGAAGCCCAATATTTAATTCGGCCATATTTAAGACCAAAATTAAAAATAAAAATTTAAATTTTCATTCGGTAGAAGCCCAATATTTAATTCGGCCATATTTAAGACCAAAATTAAAAATAAAAATTTAAATTTTCATTCGGTAGAAGCCCAATATTTAATTCGGCCATATTTAAGACCAAAATTGAAAATAAAAATTTAAATTTTCGTTTCTATTTCATTTGGTAGAAGCCCGCTATAACTGACGCTGTGTAAATGTGAACATATGGTGTTGTGAAAATTAGTCCCAAATTGTTAAATGGACTTTCAGGTTACGTTTTTGGTCGACCATGACTTGCCGTCATAGTTTTATCTCCTAGTTTCGTATAATTGAAAGCAAAGCGTCAGCAATTGACGAAATGCCAACTACCGTCCTACGAGTAAACTGTACCATACAATGAGTAATTAACTACGAAATTACATGGCTAATACCATAAAATGCCATGTATTCCCATAACCACAATCTGGTATATTATGCCAATGTTCTTGTTTTTAAGGCTTCAATAAATTCTCCAAGTCATTTTAAGTATAGTTACAATAATACTTAAATCCTAGGTGGCGAAGGTTCGTCGGCTTGGTTGGGGGTACATGGTCCGCAGGGTAAGGTCCTTTGTCCGGGAGGAGTGGATAGAAGAAGGGAGCTAAATTTTTGAAATTTTTTGGAACTCAAAATTTTTTCCAATTTTGATAAAAGTTTCCCCAATTTTTGCCATGTTGTGACAATTTTTTTTTAATTTCCCCTCTTTTTGGGTAATTTTATCTCAGTTTTTGCCGATTTTCAAACTTTTTTGCTAAAATTGTCCGCGCGTCTTGGACACGCGGCGGTCGAAGGGTCGCAAGCGGGGACATCATCAGTATCTCAAAAAAATTAAAAAGCCTTACTTTTCGAACTTTTGATTAAAGCTCGAACTTTAGAATAAGCATTGTCTTGCAATTCAATTATTACAGTTTTGAGAGCATGGCTTCACCAATGTATATTAATTTATTTATGATTTCAGTGGTAGGTACTAGAAGTAACTGTTAACTTTAAGGTAACCTGAACGTAAATATAATATAATCTCTGTGGTAAATGAGGCGGGAGTCATCAGAAATGAACTAAAATTCGCTGAAATTTTGAACTAAATTTGCCACAAAACTGGAATAGCGGATCCACGTGAAAAAATATTTGAAATGACAATAGACAAGGTCCTCGGGTGCTTTGTGGTAACAGAAATTATCGATTTTATCTCACCTGCAATTTCGTTAAGTGATACCGAAAATCCTGAATCGAACTGTGAAAAGATTTCAATTTTTAATGATGATACAGCAGTTTACGTTCAGGAACGGAAGCTCGTACTGTCATATCTATGATCACTTACACACAGAAGCTAAGTAGCATTGTACTAAACGTCATTTAAATAAAACAGCTTTTAATCCATTCCACACATACTCTAGTTGCAATAATATTATAAAGTTTACATAATGTAAATTGCATGTAGGTGTCTAGTTTTCATTAAAGATACTTTTACAGCGTTTGTTTTGAACTTACCTTGTCTCGGCTTGATCTTGAAGAATAATTATTGTCACTAGTACGATGTCGTTGCGATTTTGATCTGAGATCAGCTATACTTACGGGGTTTGTTTGGACTTACCTTGACTCGGCTTGATCTTGAAGAATAATTATTGTCACTAGTACGATGTCGTTGCGATTTTGATCTGAGATCAGCTATACTTACGGGGTTTGTTTGGACTTACCTTGTCTCGGCTTGATCTTGAAGAATAATTATTGTCACTAGTACGATGTCGTTGCGATTTTCATCTGAGATCAGCTATACTTACGGGGTTTGTTTGGACTTACCTTGTCTCGGCTTGATCTTGAAGAATAATTATTGTCACTAGTGCGATGTCGTTGCGATTTTGAGCTGAAATCAATTACGATCAGTGAGTGTGTCTAAATAGTTGCTGCAATTTAATATTTATAAATGATTAGTTATAATTTATATTACAACTGCGTTTCCAAAGCTTCAAAAACAGTGAAGTAAAAATCCTCATATATATCATGTTCCCACGGTTGACCGTCCTGTCGAAAGTGTTATGCGCGCCCAATAGGATCACCCATTGTGTCATACCATTAATATATATTTAAATATATATTATAGGTGCCCTTAGAGAGGACAGGGAGTTAGCATCCCAATGGTCCGGCTCACTCCCATCCTAAGCCACTTTCGTCAGCCAGCCACTCAGGAAGCGCGCTGAAGGCAGGCACGCGGAAATTTTTTTTTTAATATTAGGTGCAAAAATTATATGGTAAAATCGCAATATTGTAGAAAATTCTGGGTAAAATTAGGAAAACTGGGTAAAATTAGGAAAACTGGGTAAAATTAGGAAAACTGGGTAAAATTTCTGGCTGCACCACAACTTGTTCTCTTCCCCTTCTGAGGAAATCTCTACGCCTATCCTAAGCCGAACAGATCTTGGGCACCTATGATATATATTTATCGTACCTAGTTCAATTTGAAAAAGCTATTTAATTGTTTAGTAATACATATTAAACTAAATTTATTACAATAAATATCTATAAATTAATAAAAAAAAGTCAAAACGACAATGTTTGAACAGAAATTCGGCTCAGCACAGATGACGGGCTTATTCATAGCATTGCTTATGATGACGCTATGTCAATGCACCAATCAATCGCCACTTGGCTATGACGTCATTGGTGACGATAGTCTTGGCATGACAAAGCGGTACAAATGGGCCGACAGTAGCTATTTTCGTCGACTTGCCCGACCCTACTTAAAAACTTATAGTAAGTTACACTGGAGTGTGCCTATAAATCAATGGTCTTATTATTAAAATGCTAAATATTCGTTTGGACCCGGTTAGATGGTATAATGGCAAAATAGAAGTGGATATAGCAAATTTTTTTGTCAAAAGTAACCTTGGAGGGGCGTTACGTTATATCGCTTTATATTATATCGTAAAAAGAACAGCTTAGAGGAGGCGGGGTGTTCAAAGGGTATTACCCTCTCGAGCGAGGCTTAGGCTTTTAGTTTATGTCTCATGTAAGACCTAAGCTTAGGCTAAGGCGTAGTATATCGCAAAACCGCATGGCAAGGCATTAGTGAGTTTGTATTGGGTCCACGCGATTTCATTAAAAATGCACTCAACTGTACGCTGTATGTGTTCGATTAGTTTCGCTAAATTGTAAAGCAAAAACCGATTTCAAAGAGTTTCACTGGATGAGTCCAAACATCCTAACGATAAGATGTGTTCGCGTGGTTCAAACACTGTCGCAGTTATAATTCTAAACTGACCAGTCCCTGAAGAGTGTGTGGATTGTGGATTTTCTATGGCGTCACTTTAACAGTGGACATATCGGCAAAAAGTAACCCCAGAATTGCTAGGAAAATTCTGAAGATCCACCAAGGCATTTATTTAGGTCTGAGGTGAGGAATCGGGTTAGACATATAGGACGCTTTTTTTGATAATAAAGCGACCGATAGTTGCAATGAAATATCATAAAAATGTCAATTTGTCAGTCAATATTTCGAACCACCAAATTTCAAACTAACACTATCGTTAGACAAAAGAAAGCCTAAATGTTTTAAAAATTATCTATTATTTTAAGCAACCTGTAGTTCAATCGCATTTATCCAGCCTTATTTTTACATAGTTACCCGCCAAATTTCAAACTAATACTATCGTTACACAAAAGAAAGCCTAAATGTTTTAAAAATTATCTATTATTTTAAGCAACCTGTAGTTCAATCGCATTTATCCAGCCTTATTTTTACACAGTTACCCGCAAATTTCAAACTAACACTATCGTTACACAAAAGAAAGCCTAAATGTTTTAAAAATTATCTATTATTTTAAGCAACCTGTAGTTCAATCGCATTTATCCAGCCTTATTTTTACATAGTTACCCGCCAAATTTCAAACTAACACTATCGTTACACAAAAGAAAGCCTAAATGTTTTAAAAATTATCTATTATTTTAAGCAACCTGTAGTTCAATCGTATTTATCCAGCCTTATTTTTACATAGTTACCCGCCAAATTTCAAACTAACACTATCGTTACACAAAAGAAAGCCTAAATGTTTTAAAAATTATCTATTATTTTAAGCAACCTGTAGTTCAATCGCATTTATCCAGCCTTATTTTTACATAGTTACCCGCCAAATTTCAAACTAACACTATCGTTACACAAAAGAAAGCCTAAATGTTTTAAAAATTATCTATTATTTTAAGCAACCTGTAGTTCAATCGCATTTATCCAGCCTTATTTTTACACAGTTACCCGCAAATTTCAAACTAACACTATCGTTACACAAAAGAAAGCCTAAATGTTTTAAAAATTATCTATTATTTTAAGCAACCTGTAGTTCAATCGCATTTATCCAGCCTTATTTTTACATAGTTACCCGCCAAATTTCAAACTAACACTATCGTTACACAAAAGAAAGCCTAAATGTTTTAAAAATTATCTATTATTTTAAGCAACCTGTAGTTCAATCGTATTTATCCAGCCTTATTTTTACATAGTTACCCGCCAAATTTCAAACTAACACTATCGTTACACAAAAGAAAGCCTAAATGTTTTAAAAATTATCTATTATTTTAAGCAACCTGTAGTTCAATCGCATTTATCCAGCCTTATTTTTACACAGTTACCCGCCAAATTTTAAACTAACAGTATTGTTACACAAAAGAAAGCCAAAAAGTTTTAAAAATTATCTATTATTTTAAGCAACCTGTAGTTCAATCGCATTTATCCAGCCTTATTTTTACATAGTTACCCGCCAAATTTCAAACTAACACTATCGTTACACAAAAGAAAGCCTAAATGTTTTAAAAATTATCTATTATTTTAAGCAACCTGTAGTTCAATCGCATTTATCCAGCCTTATTTTTACACAGTTACCCGCCAAATTTCAAACTAACACTATCGACAAATACGCGAATTAACGAGTAAC
>JASANE010029489.1:0-14567 GCA_030248225.1 Trileptium ribeirensis | reverse complement strand
ATTATTTTTCATGATTACAACTTTCGGAAATGCCCAACTTACTCTGAGTATTTAGGTCTTGGCTTTGTTTTTAAAGGGCACCGCTTCTGCGACCTTATGTATTATTAAAATTTGTACTACTTGAAGCTGATTTGTAATAAGGCTTATTTTGTTACAACTGTTTTTATATCTTTATGATAGTATCGGTTAGCATTCGTTTTCGTATTATGCGTCGTTCTCATTAAGATGCGTGCACTCACTGCACACGGTTACGCGAGAACCGCAGTGCTCGTTACACAGCAGTTGTCATTACATTGAAATGACAATGTTATCAATCGGTACAAGCTTCGTGCACCAGCTGACATTTCCGAACGATGCTTGTAGCGACTACATCAATTGTTGTTACACTGCTTGTAACAACATTGTTTAAAGCTTCACGCGCAGTGTAGTAACAACAGAGATTGCCGCACGATGGTGTAACGAGGAATAATATCTTTGCACTGCAGCTGTAACAGAAACCGTAGTAGCTGCACGCTAACTAATGTTTAATGATAACAACTCTTTAGATATAAGTCAAAAATTCCATCTAAAATACACTTCAGTCGACTTGGTACACGGTTGGATAAAACTCGTGGTTTCGACTCAAATTGAGTGGAAACACAATCGTGCAACAACTTATGCATCATTCACAGAGAAATATGTGCATACTCGACATCGTCAGCATATACACACGTGTGTGAAAAATTACACTCGACAGTATGTAACAACCTTCGTGAGTTGTTACGCAAAGCCGTTTCTGCGTAACAACTTTGGTACATTGTTACGCCTAAGGATTTGTATATAACAACATTGGTAAAGTTGTTACGTTCTGCCAATGATGTTCAGCAAAGCTGCATAACGCAATGAGCCGATTCCGGGCGGTTTTCGATTTGACGCCGTAGTCGCTATATATCATAGGTGTCTAAAGGCCGTCGACTTATCGGGGTATACGTCGGGAGCATATTTTCCCCAAATTTTTGTCTATTTTACCCCAATTTTTGATAAAATTTTCCGCGAGTAGGGGGAGGGGGCGGTGAGGAGCTTTTAAGGAGGGAAGGAGGGGGTTGGTATAAATATCGCTTGGGTGAGGTTCGACCATCTGGGAGGAGATGCAGCAATATAAGATTAAACACATCTGGGAGTATCTGGATAAGGATTTACCCCTAAAGGTCAATGCAATTGTCGACAAACCATATTCACTTCCTTTACCCTCCGCGCGCCGTACCCGCTCGGTGAATTTTGGGGAAATCGATACAAATTTTTGGTAAATCTGAGGGTTAAATTGGCAAATCTGTGTTATTTTCTGGGGAGAAGCGGAACCATGGCCTGTTCCCAGCTTGATTTCTGGGGAAGGGGTGCAGCTGCTCCTTGTCCCCCTATTCTGAGCTCCTTCGTTGGGTGTTTACGTTTAGAATTTGAGCAATTGTGCAACAACTGTTAGTCATTTAAAGCAGGCAGCTATAACTTTTAATAAATATTGAAATACTAATTTTTGAATCGTGGTTGCTAGCAAAAATGTGTTGACGAGCACCCGTAAAAGTCTGGCAACGCTACTAACCAAGTTATTATATCATAGCTCTGAGGTAGTAAACCGTATGTCCTGTTTTATCCGGTTTAAAAATGTCTTTATTAATTCATCAGTTCATTTTTATTATTTCAGCGATACCCATCAAATAGCAATGTTAAATGGGAATAAATTTTTCCACATATGCGAAATAACACATCGCATGCCACTGATTATGAGCAGATTTCAAGCGAAAAATTGTCATTATACACCCAGTTTGCCCTCTAACAATGCAATTATATCAAATTGCCATTTGTGTGAGTGAGTTAAAATATTCGTTATTGTGCGCCACCACATTGCATAATTACCCTATATAAAATTGTGTATCGTTTCAAGAATCGAATTTTAATCGCAAAGGAATAACATATTTAGAAAGGATAAGAGTATAATATAATTTATTATGGTATTTTATGACGAACTTTTAAAGCGTAAATAACAATAAATCTAATATAACATAACTAGCTACGTTTCTTTCACGTTGCAGGGTTCTACCGCAGCTGCACCCCTCCCCAAGGTTTTTTCAAAAATTGTACTGTTCAAAAATTTGGTCATTTATAACCGTGAGTTTTCATTTATAAGCATGACTGGTCTATATTACAACGAGCTATGACCGCTTAAATATACCCTTGTACATAACCAAACTAGCATATATTACATAGGTATATGTGGGTGTATTACTTAAGCTATATATGCATACATAACTTAAGTATCTGGTGTTCTGCTTCATGTATACATATGAATAATAGTTTATGACCATTACGAATCATATAGTCTTAAGCATTGCAAACAAAACTCGGTTTCCAACGATGGTTTTGGTGGGGTTAAATGTTCCTGTTCATTTATATGGTCATTTTTAAAATTTGGTGTTCATTTATAGGAAATTGTGTTCAAAAAACATGTTTTTGACCAAAAAAACCTGCCTCCCCCAGAAATCAAGCTGGGAGCCCGTCCGTCGTTCCGCCCTCCCCAGAAAATAACGTAGATTTGCCAATTTAATGGCCAGATTTTCCCAAATTTGTACCAATTTACCCAAAATTTTCCGGGCGACTACGGTGCGCGCAGGGTAATGAGAGTGAATACGGTTAGTCTATAGTAATTTAGGGTAACTCCCTTATCTAGATACTTCCAGATGTGTTTTAACTTAGCTTGCCCTCCCAGATGTTTTATCTTACATATATGCCGAACACAGATACTTTTTATGTTAGTACACCCCATATCTTTCATCATAGCTTACCACTAGAGTCAAAGTCGTTCTCGGTTGCCTGGTCTAAATTGTGCTGACTTTGCAGCTTTTTGCAGCAGGTTTCTGTATGTGACACAGTTGTTACATAATTTTTTCTAAAATTGGCACAGTTACTGTAGAAATTTCTTCTAAAAGCGACATAGTTTCTGTAATTTGTAATAAAAAGGATGTTTCCTATCACGATACTTCAAAACATTTTGCGATGTTTTGTTAACTTTTGACCTAAAAATCTTCATGACGGTTCTTTGTGCCTGACTGGCTAAAGCAATATGCTGCAAAGATCTAAACAGAGTTGACAACTTCAAATTCATCAAAAAAGAGACCCAAACTAATAACCCCCAAACTAATGACCCACAAATTTTTGACTAAATTTCCTACTGCAGTGCCGTCGGATTTCGTCCAGCGCGGCAAATATGTGTTTATTGGTACTTACCCTAGCTGTATCAAAATTACTACACATATTTTTGATTCGTGGTTTAACTGTTCTATAAGAACTAGACCTGCAGCTCAGGAATAAAAACTTATGGTCCCATCACATATTTGACAACTTTCGTTGGTTACACAAATAAATTTGCGGATAAATTTTCAGCTAGTTTATGTTTGCCTCTAAACATGTCATGGGGGCAAATCCGTCCTTAACGTTGGTGGAGGGGAGCAATACATTTTTGTGGGCACCCAGTAGCTATTTTGATACGCAAGTAGAATAGATGTGAAAATTTCTGTAAAAATACTGCTTATTACGCCAGCATTCATCAACTTGGGTTTACGTAACAAATATAGCGTGACTTGTTCTGTACACCAGCGTGCAGCTACTACTGAGTTTGTTACAGCTGCAGAGCAAATATTTCATTCCTCGTTACATCATCGTGTGGTAACCCTTGTCGTTACACTGCGCGTGCCACTTTAAACAATGTTGTTACAAGCAGTGTAACATTAGTTGATATAGTCGCTACAAGCTTCGTGCAACAGCTGACATTTCTGAACGATGTTTAGGGTAGCGACATATTGTAGTGTAACGAGCGCGGCGGTTCTCGCGTAACCGTGTGCAGTGTGTGCACGCATCTTAATGTGAACGACGCATTACTCGAAGTGTGTTACTCGCATATTTGGAACCAGCAATGTTTCTACCACTTACAGGAATCAAAACGACCAGTACTGCAAGAAGCTTCAGAGCCATTGATTGTGAAAATTGTGATACCTCAGTCCGGTTGGTCGCCGCACGGAGCTCACATTGATCGTGGTAACCCAACGGTGCTTAGAAATGCCTTGGGAGTGCTAAGGTAGTAAATGATTTACATTCTGATTAAACCATGAGTACAGACTTCCACCAAAAATGTAAGTTAGTTTGGTGATCTTGTGTTTTGTTGCCAGAATAGTGCCTACCTTAAGTAAAATTCTATATTTGGATGCAAAAGGATTTCAGTGTTTCTTGTTTTCTGCTGCAAACTTCTAATAATCTCACTTGTAGCTCGCAAAGCGAGGAATAAATAAGCCTGTGTGGTGACTCTTGTGCTTATTGACGATTTTGTCGTTCGAAATTCAAGTCACTATGCCCACTTAAAATCTAACTGTAGCAATTATACACCACCAATGCTTCATTGACATAGCAGCGGTCTTTTAGACGTATATCAAAACCGAAGAACTCTTTATTTTTCTTCATCCAAAGACCAAAAATAAAATAAAAATTGAAATTTATAAATCAAATATTTTTTAAAAGTTTTAATTTAAAGCGTCATTTTACGTAATGTAGCCCTAAGACATGTTATTTGACACATACCACCCCAATATCATTATTTTATCGGATACAGCAACCCCGAAAACATGTACACACGTTCCATTGACCCACAAGCATCTATACCGAAAAATATCGACATTTGACTATTTTTTGGTGCCAAAATTAATCAAATTTCGCTCCGGCACTGTCCCACAGGGTTAATAACACCCAATATAGTGTTAACAGAATGAAACTAGCGCGTTTAAGTGGTAAAATACCCATAATCCCATAGTTGACTCCCAACAAGCAAAAACTTGCATTGTAGAAATTTTGAAAACTTTGGGGTGTTTTTTACCTGGCTCGTAGCTAGAAAACGACACTCTACCAGCAAAGTTGAAGTACGAAGCCCTTATCTCGAGATATAGGTCGCAAAAGTAGATACCCGGATGACCAAATTTCAAAAAAATGTGACTCGTGATCCTTTGGGGCTTATTTTGACCCGGAAGATGTGGTCGGCAGGTTTAGCGTTATATGAAATGGCACAGATAGATTGAATTTGTGTTCAAATAAAAAAATGTGAAGCTCCTTCCATCCGTTGATTAGTTATAATCTCCACAGACGGGCAAACAAAGAAATTTTTTTTACGATATTTGCCGGTATCAAATTTATAAGTGGAAATTCCGCTCGCTCCGTTTCACTTAGTTCTTGTTATTAAAAGGTTGCTAGCTGTTGCATTTATGACTCAAAACATCAATGCATGCGTGCAATAAATGTGCTGTATTCCTACAGTAAGACATCATTAAACATTAGGGTCGGTGTAAAGCGGTAGTTGAACCAAATTCGATCTTCACAGCCCAGATTAGGGCACACAAGTCCAATTTGACAAGCGTACCAGCACTACCCTAAGACACGGATGATCGCCGATGACCCTATTCTCGTTCTTATTAATTTAGAGAAGTCAATAACTCACATAACCCCTAAAAGAAGAAACAACCAGCAATTTCGTTGCAGTATAGGGGCAAGCGAAGCTTGTTTCCTGTTATACAACGACACTAAACCGTGCAGTTTTGAACAGAAATAAAAGTAAATTGTTCGCGAAAAATTTAAAGAAGGTCAATTACCATTAGCGAATTCCTCGTGAAACATTTACTTTTAATTCTGTGTTTAACCGTAATTCTAAGCATTAGTTATCATCATTCAGCATGCTGTAGCACTTCGAAAATCCGTCTGTCACAATGCTGCATAGTAATATAACAACCAGAAAGCACTGTGAATCTATCAATAAATAAGAATAAAATACTTAATGAAGTAACAAGTAATATAAGTATCATTTTAGAAATGTAAGTTCGGCTGGCGAAGCAGCACGACGACAGTTGAGGGATCGTGATGGTCTTGTTGACTGCTTATTTCACTTTCTCCAGACGCAAATAAGCAAGGAACAATACGAAGATAAATCTGTCGAAAATTTGGTTTGTGTGCTCCGTAATTTATCTTACAGGTACTTATTTTTTCTGTCAATATGTATGTGGTTTTAAAAGCAAATTTAAATTCGATTAAACTACAGATTACCTATTGCCAACTCACCATCGTCAATAAATTGTGTTGATCACGGCGTTATCCTGGAACTGAAACAATCGTACGCACACTACTCGTGTACGTTTTCATATCTTAACAATCTTAATTATATTGTCGTGTAAAGAATTTGATTATATTTCGCTAACCTTTAAGCTAGTCTTATATGCAGTTTTAGAAAACAAAGAAAACGAATGCAAGGTCATCATTAAATTATGTAACTTCATCGAAACATGGCAACCATAAAGATCATCTACTGTTAACCAAGATTTTACCATTCTCTGTGGCAAGCAATCAAATATACTATAATCTGGTTTCTCCACGCGGTTGGAAATGTGATTGATCGCAAGTTAGAACTCCAATTATGAGAGGTGTACAAGGCGGGGACACTTAGCTACAGATTCTCGACGAACATATGATGCTGATAAGATTTAAACCAACTTACTGGTTTTCTAAAACTTAAAATGTAGAGAATTCGTGGAAAATTCTAAACTTTGATTGTTGGGAAATAAAAATATAGTATTTGACAAACTGGACCTCTGTCGAGGGGGTTTTTTCAACGGTCAAAAATGTACGTAATAGAGCACGTGCATAATAGCTTTTACTTATTCACCTGTATTTCATGATAGGGTCGCTTTTTGCTCATACTTTCGGATGAAATTAACGTCTTTGATATGACAAGACTGTCTTTGTTGCAACACGCGAAGGCGAATGTCGAAAAATATGAATATGTGACATCAAATTCGAACATCTTCCTCTTCCACAGCTATGGAAACACTGATTAATGTTGTCACAACTTCTTGAGTCTCGGTGTTTTTGGCAAGTTGATCAAAATTCAAACACTTCTTTAGCGAAAATAGACTATTTTTCACCTTAAAGATATTGCGAGCTTGGGCTGTTTTATTCTGTAAATAATAAAACTTGCTCGTTTCACGTAAGCGACTTTCTATATACCTTTCTGGTGAAGCTCATATTTTGTTGTATGTTAGTCAAATGTAGTGCAATTAGTATTTAGATTTTCCAAATTATAACTGGGGGTCCCCTAGTTCCTCTTGCGGGGCCTTCTCAGTTATACTTGGGACCCCTAAAAATATAGTAACAGTCAACGAGGAACGTAAAATACGTGTTGTAGTTTAGCGACGATATTTAATTAGTACACGATCATATTATCCCACATTAAAAATTCGGAAGTTCTTAACGAAATAATGCTAAATTCGTATATTTTTAAGTCCTACAGTTCAAATTTGGACATTTTTAGCGCGAAATAAGGCATAATTTGTATATTATAGAGAACAATAGCTAATCAGAACGTAGTAAAACGTTGTGGCGACTGTGTGTTGCAGGGGTGAAATCTTTTAAATTCCGCGTGTGTGCCTGTGTGCTCGGCCATAACTAGAGAATGCCTTAACCAATTTTCATGATCTTGGGCTCATTCAAACCGGCATAGTCGATTTACCGTGTACATCCCCGAATGTTTTTGATTTGGGGTCTAGTTCCGGGGTCAGGGGTCAAAATGTGGGTTTTGACCCCATTTTACCCCATTTTAGTACCCTTCATAGAAGCAAGGTAATTTTTATCTTAACTATCAAATTTTTTTCTCTGGATGGTTTTATTTCATAGTAAAATGATAAATGCCGATGCCTCTTTTTTGTTTTTCGATTAAGGCTCGTGTTCTGGATTTATGGGGTTTGAGGTATGGCACCCTCATGGCTCATCGTCCCAAAATTAGAAAATTTATTCTAACGTCGTGGGCGGCTGATAAGTTTTACCTGGGGGTTTCGGGCATGGGAAACTCATTGCCGGTGCCGGTTTTGCTTTGCCACCCATGGTTCCTTGGGTATGCGAGTATGACACCCCATGGTTGTGGGTCAGAGGTCAAAATGAAGTTTTTGAGTACCCTTCACGGAACCAAAGTTATTTTTGTCTTAACATTCGAATTTCTTTCTCTAGTTGGTTTTAATTCATAGTAAATTGATAAATGCCGATGCCTCTTTTGTTTTTCGATTAAGGCTTCGGTTTTGGAGTTATGGGGTTTGAGGTATGGCACCCTCATGGTTTCTCGTCCCAAAATTAGAAAATTTATTCTGACGTCGTGGGTGGCTGGAAAGTTTCACTTGGGGGCTTTCGGGCATGGGAAACTCATTGCCGGTGTTAGTTTTGTTGTAACTTGTGCTGGTATTGTGTGATGTCCACATATAGCATATCGACGAATGCTATCGAGAGCTGATTTGATGTGCACGCAAAAGGTGTAGGCGTAGGTGCACCTATGCTTCACTACGTTCTGCAATCTCGATAGAGTTACTAGTTCTTTAGTGCCGTAGGAATGTTCCTGAGAGGGAGGGTGTTTGGACTAAAATATGGTCGCAAGCTGGGCTTGTACATGGGAACCTGTGGGAAGCTCGAAATACCTGCAGTATTCCACTGTTTGGGATTTGGGAAGTCAAAGTATAATTTATATACATGCTAGCATTCTTTAGGATACAAGAAGTTGTCGATCCTGATTATGACAAGCATATAGTAACAAATGGGAGTGCCACCAACGAGCACCATGGTCGATCGCTATCGGCTCCAAGTGGTTCTCCAAAACTAGGTACCGGCGCAAAACAAACAGCAGACAAAAAATCGCTCAAAAAGAAAAAGGATAAAGATAAAGACCGACAGCAGGGACCGTATGCGGATCTGATTGACAGGTAAGTCAGCCTTACTGTGTAAGTTAATAGGTTATGTATTACAAATTTAGTATTTGGTGCATTCGGGCGACTATATGGAATTTCTGACTAGTTTCCGCAGATATTGTGGAAATGATTTTAACAACTAATGGAGCAACTACTGCCAGATGTGTATACAGAGACGGTGACAAAGAATGCTAGAATTCATTTTAAACTAGATTTTATTCTATCAATAGTTTTGCGGGAATAAAATGTAACAGAATTAAATCTATATGGAACCAAATTGAGTCGATCAAATTAAAATTTGTAAAAACGATTCTAAGAGAATCATCTCTCATCAGCCCATTTTGCACCAAATTTTATTCAATTAGAATCAAATAAAAATTTTTAACAGAATAAGTACCATTGTTTGTATTATAACAGGAATTATTCTTCTCGCTACTGGAATCGATTCTGTTCCCGATTAGATTTAATTCTGTTCGACTTAATTCTAGCACCCAATTGCTCATCGACTTAGCTAAAAAACAAATTGATTTTGGAACAAATTATAGCAGAATCAAATTTACTTGAATTTGTTCAACCTCGAATAAATTGTATTAGAATTAAATGCGGCGTAGAATTTATTTTAGACTAATTGATTCTAACCACCATTTTTACGACCTCGCTGCACAAATGTTACCTTAGTTGTCACATAAAACTTGAACAGTTAATCTTAAAATAAAGTATTGTAGTAATAAGATAGCTACTTTGTAATGGGACATTATAGAGTTATGAAACATTACACGGCAATACCGTGTCGGATTTTTTTTGCTTTGGTAGGGCGTGAGTCCACTTTAGGTGCGTACGCCTAGGTTGTTTTTGTCAAGGCAGTTCACGATCGTAAAAGCGATGAACGCGAACAAGTCACCATTTTCGCTTATATACGCGTACACGATTTGCAATGCAGCAACGCGTAGGCGCTGTTCGCGGTCACTATTTTACAATTTAGCATTGTATTTTGATGACCGCGTACCAGGAAAACGCGATTACCAATTGCGTTTTTCTCGTATGCTGTAATACACAAATAAACCGCGAACACATCAGTCTGATTCAGAATGTCACTTGATGTACACGGATAAACGGACGAAATGGACAAATGTGCGCGAACTCAAATTCCATTCGTACATCATAGACCCCATGGTCGCTTTCACAAAAATGCGAACAATCTTGGTAAAAATGTGCACGCAAATGTCTGCGCGAATCAATTCTTGATTTTGATAAAAGAACAATCTTGGTGTACGCATCTAAAGTGGACTCAGGGATAGAAAGACATGTGTTGTATGAAATTTGCTAAAATGATTTCGATATTATTTGTAACAGATAAATGTGGATCGCTACGAGATAGGTTAATTTTGGCCACAGTCTAATGGCCAACATTTACGAATTAGCTACGGATACTTCCCGAAATGGAATACGCTACGTGAATGGCTCCGAAAGGATATGAAGCCGTTTTCCCCGCATCAGTATATCCATGTGTACAGTTGGAACAGATTTTCAGTTGATGATCTTTAGTAACCATGAAACACCCGCGTTAAGACCTAGTTTTACATGATTCTCTGAGTCGAGTTAGGATTTGGAAATATATTCTTTGAGCCGACCGAGGTTAAGCAAAACAGTTTTTGGTTGAAAATTGACAGTAGAACTCCGAATCATCCGTGGTCACACTATTTTCATTAAGTACTTATCAAGGATTTTACTCAAGATTTTGTTCGTTTTATCGTTTCTTTAGACGCAAGTTCGTCCGCCTGTTTCGATATTTTGTAAGTAGGAACCTATTACAAAATTAGATATTGTAGGGACCAAGTTACCTCAGGAACTCAGTCAAGTTTCTATTAATAAGGCAGTAGTGCTATAGGCATCGTACACACGCTGAAAAATTGTATCGAACCACAAGTAGATATATTGGACTCAACGCCTTGGGAGCGAGAGCCCCTAACCAAACTTCAAACGGCAATAGCTCGATATTTACTCCAGGAATTTTGATGATTTTTCTCGTATAAATAGAGGCCCGTTAGGCCTTCCATCTAAGCCATTAAGCCCGGCAAAGTCTTGACCTGTCTAAAAGTTATAGGAAATCCAAACCCGAGCCGCACAACCGCCGCTCAGGTTTAGTTTAAATTTTCCAAATCGTACTTCTTTCGTAAGTAGATTTCGGTTTTGCTTCGACACGTATTTTGGTTAAGAAAGGGAAAATATTTTCCCCAGTGTTGATACCTTACATTAGCGTCAGTATTTTGTATTTCAAAGCTATCGATATCGAGTCTATCGGGTCTCGGCCCGACGGACCAATTTTTGTGAGGACCGTTGGCCCGGTCCTAGTAAATTGATAAATAAGATCAAGGCCAGCCTCTGTGCAACATTTCATAGAGAAAGGCTGGCAAATTAGAAAGTTATTGCAAATCATAGATTCTCCCCAGCCCCTATAGAGTTAGACCCAAAATCTCGGTCGAAAATTAGGAGACCGACCCATCTAAAGATATAAACCGAGTGAAATACAGTTAATAAAATTATTACGGTTGTCCCTACAACCGGGGCCTCCGCTTACTGACTCGTTTCATCGAGTAGAATACTCTAGGAACATTACTGCAATTTTGATACGCAAATAGAGCTCTTTTTGAGAGCCTTTTTCAAGTTAAATTAGTATTAATTTCAGTACTTTTAGGATAGTGCCGGTGATCTATGAGGAATCGCCACGTACAGATGTAGTTTTAGTCAAATTTGTAGGTACCTGAACACAATGTTAACCCCTGCCCCTAGGCTCCCAAAGTTGGCATAAAATTTATATAATGATAACGCATAGCCGCTTTCTGGTATTAATCAACCGAACCCAGAGAATTTTTAGATTGTGCCGTAAACTAGGGACTCGCCCAAACTTGTCCCTTGGCCCGCACGAGTACCTTTACGTGATAGCAATAACGAAGGAATCGATGTTCGTAGAACACCCTCCGCATTCAGGAATTGAATTAAGATTGGAAATCAGTACAGAGAATCAAATCAAAGCAAGCCAAGTTGGTTCGTCGGTCTGAATCAGCAGAAATTAGGAGTGCTCCAAAACGGCTCATTACTTCGGTAGTGGCCTGCTCGCACCTTTAGGCGTATCGTTTTTGCCGTAGATTAAGGAAACCTGTCATAAGACGAATCAATTTAACCATTGGTTGACTCCAAAACGGCTCATTACTTCGGTAGTGGCCTGCTTGCACCTTTAGGCGTATCGTTTTGCCATAGATTAAAGAAACCTGCCATAGGACGAATCTATTTAACCATTTGTTGACTCGGATAAGCAAACCGCTAAATTAGTACGATCTTTTAGTCCAAATTGAACAAACCCCGTTAGTGCACAATAAATCTGTAAACTCGTAGGTCTGCACCCAGTTGCAGAGTAGTACCTTTTGATTGAGTTACCGCCAAACACCGAGCTACTCTCTCTACGTTTATTATAGCCGTAGAGGTTGAAGGCCAAGGCAGCGCCTTCAACTTTTTCGTAAAGTTCGTGGGAGTCCGTTTGGAACTCCGCTATAAGCTAGATGAAATTGCGAGTTAAACCTAACCAAATATTACTCCAGTCCAATGCACACCTCACCCAGTAAATTTTGGTAATAATTTTGGATTAGAAAAAGCTGAAAAGTTAGAAATTCGGTTCCAACCTCAGTCTAACCATAAGCTATTCAAAAGATAAGTCTACGCGACTAATATTAGTCTTATTTTAGTTCATGTTTGTGGACACGAAAAGTCCGATTTTTGGTAGTTGTTTAGGTCATAGATGAGCCTCAATTTAAAACCAAATTTTACCGTTTTGTTACCATGTTTGAGGAATGATTTGATAGGAAATTAGAACCAAAATTAACCAGTTATGTCTATGCAACCTGCTGAAAATTTCATCTTATATTTATGATCACCGTACGTATGTATGTATGCGAGTAGGAAAAAAATTGTCATACCGTTGTCGCACTAGGAAAACATTAAAAGTCGTACCGATAATCGCCTCCCAAACTTACCGTTATATCAATATGTATCATTGATCGAGGTTATAATATGTTGTTGTATGTTAATCCCATCGCTACTTTATCGCATTTACGAGTAATCATTTATCATGTACCATAGTCGTGAATAGGATGAGCAAGATTGAGTCCCGCAACCACACTTTGTACGCTTCGACCCGTATGTCTCGTTTGTAGCCGCTATATTACCGCCTTTCGCTTACCTGAACTTGTTGTTTTGTCGGAGTACCCTCTAGTAGCAATCGTAGTGCCGAGCGAGTAGTTATTTGAATGACGCCTCTTTATCGATAACTAACCGTTTTACGTTCCGCATTACTTATCGGTATTTGCTTTTGATTTGACCCATTTTGAATAAGTAAGGTGAGCGCAGCTGTCATAAGAAAAGGCTAAGCAGTACACGCCGTGATTTGAATCAGCTGTGAGAGTTCCGTGAAAAAGACGATGACTCCGCCACTTACCCCGTTTGCCGCCATGCTCATTCTCTTCGTAGCGTAACGTACTAGTGACATTGTATCTATTGTATCCGCCCGTACAATATGTTTGTGTCCATATCCGAATTTTGACTCATCAATAAATGCTCAATCAAACCCAATGTGTCCAAGTGTTTTGTTGACCCTAGTAGCGATAGATATTCGAAGGGTTTGAAATCCATCACCCCTATCGCCGACCCACGTTTAGGTTTGACACACGCATTGAAGAAGCAAACCTTAGCGTGACTCGCCGATTCCATAATTGTGTTAAATATATTACTGTGTCAGTACAACTCGTGCGACTAATAAGGAAAAGCTACCGCAAAATTAAAATTCACGCTGAGCACCCAGAATAGGAAACTACACGCGAATCCGACGTTAAACGTCTAGGGATTTGTCGGACCCTAGTGGGGGCCACTGGCTAAATAAATTAACCGTTCGAGAAAGTAAGAAAATTAGTCCACTCCGAATACCGATTCAATACACTTCCCGGTTAAACGAGGATAGGGAATAGCGGTATGGTCTCTTTGGCCTGTGAGCAGGTGACGGAGCCGAGCTCCCTGGGGACCTCAAAGATAGTACCTCGTAGACTACGTGCGCAACCCGTCCGGCAGGATCAGAACACATCCTGTGAAGCGCTCCTGCGGCTTGCTAAGCTCCGTAATTTCTTGGGGCTGACCCGAATAAAAAAGAAAAATTAAGAATTTGAACCCAATTGTTCCTCCCTTGAAGTCACGATAGCCGGGGTCGTATGGGCATTACGTTTGTGGAAGTTCGTAAAGCAGCAGCGTCACGTCGATTACATTAGTGATCAAAATGGGTATTGTTCCCATTTCATGCACGGATAATTGTTATATTACTGTTGTTCTTTGTCGGACCATACCGTTCGCTTTGCCATAAAGGCACCCATTAATATAATCGTTATGTATCGCCGTAACATGAACGGATTTATCGTTATGTACCCATTTATACCGTTGTTCATGCACATACATGTTTGAATGGATAACTTGATTGCATTGCTTCTATATATGCGTATATATATATATATATATATATATATACAGACGATTTGTACCCTTAATCGTATGTGTATTGATGTAACGCTACTGTAACCATCGTATCATACTTACCCCGGTTTTAGTAAAAGGAGTGGCCGTGACAAAAACAGTGGGGACCACAAAAAGTTATGGCTGTTCGTACTATAGCGAACAGCAAATTAGCAAAATTTCTAAAAGTCTATAAGTAAAACTGGCCGATATAAAATTTATGTCTGAGCAATC
>JASANE010029488.1:0-65372 GCA_030248225.1 Trileptium ribeirensis | reverse complement strand
TATAATGATTTTCCGCTTAAGCAAAATGTCTCCTTCGCAGGACGATAAATCAGCGTGCTGGCTGGTGATTCTGGTGCCAAATACTCCTATGCGGGCGAAATCTACGGCACCATTAGCTCATTATTAGTACCTGACGACGTTCCGGTGATAACCGTGGAACTCTCCATTAGGTAACTTTGTCCTACATTCTTTCTCACGAGATAGCAGAACCACGGACAAGCTTGTGTCCAAAAACGAGAAAACGAAGATAATCTCGAGCATAATCAGTAAGAAGCACTTGACAAAATCTGGTACGGCCTGACTTCGGATGGCTCGGAGTCCAACTGACGATTTCCATGCTAAAGAGAGTTTGTTTAACCTCGGTCAGCTCAATACTCAAACTTTTCGATCCTAACTCAGCTCAGGGAATCATGTAAAATAAGTCCAAGCGCAAGTGTTACGCTTTGTTTGTACCCTAACTCAATGACCGAGGGAGGTCCAATCTGGCTTCGGCTAATTAGTTAATTCACGTGAGCGGCCAGTCATGGCTATGCGTCTGCGGGGCAAGCTAGGACGGGCAGGTCTACCTTATAAATGGAAGTGTGGACAAGGGAGGATCAATCTTTGCTCTAATACTCATAAAGGCAATGTTCCATCCTACTGTCTAATTCGCCTATCTCAAAACTAATACCGGCTAAACTCAACGAAATCACTCCACCTCCCTGTCCACACTTACGGTCCTTCGATTCCTATCGGTCGGCGTCCATCGCTTCTTTGTCCATCCGCAGGGGCAAGCAGTGAGCCAAAATCAAAAATCAAAGCAGGATAAACTGACGAAATAAGTAATGCTGACGAAAAGCGCCAGAGCGGTCTGCAGAACGACCTAACTCTGCGCTGCCGAAGACAGACTGAACTCTCTCTTGTTTACGCGTTGCTGCTTTTATACTCGAAATTCAAAAATTTAAACTTTTAAATTTTGGACCGTTAAAATGCTTGCTCAGCACTTTTGGTCCGATTTCTGACCGAATATGATTTAACTAAGTCAATATTCTTATCGGCCAAATTCCGATCATATTTTCGGAAATTTTGGGCCGATTTTATTATTAAATTTTATATCATCAGCTTTATTTATTGCTTTATTTACTGCTAACCTAATATTAAAGCCTAGAAAGTTGTTGGAAACCTCGTATGAACTCTAATAATTTGCAAACTTCTCGGAAAGCCGTACACAACGTTCGAACGCCTCAACTATACCGACGACTCCAAGTGTATAACATTAAACCGTTCAGCTCGCTGCGATTGAGCTTATACGTCGAATAAGCACGCCAACGTGTCACAAATTACTGATAAGGAACTCAAATTAACCAAAAACTTTATATAAATTATACACAACTTTTATATAAAACGTAAATAGTCCACACACGGCATTATTGCCACTCAATTTGATATTATTTACAAACGCTAGACGTTGTGCCCACCATATAAAACATATCGGTTTTATCTTTAACTTTATTTGCTTAATAAGGATGCTCGACTCTATGTTGACGGAAAACGCGAACAGATACTGGATGCCCACGTCCAACAGCTAGCAACAGATTCCTATTAACTTTATATTAAACCGATATAAACGTGCGGCTTACAACTTTATTTACTCAACAGATATAATGCTCAAGTTGACGACTGCATTGACAGCATACGAATTTGATTTCGGCTTATATACTGGCTATACTCTATTAGTTTGATACTGACGTTTGCTTCTTAGCATTGGGGTTAGAGACGCGGCTATGTAAACAAAAGAAAAGAATCGAGATGCAAGGAGAGGAGAAAGGGTGTGCAGACCCTTCGGAGACGGCCAAAATGCCCTAAGAAGTTCGGATTCGGACTCAGTATGTCCGACCGAACAAAATGATATGTAACAGGACCGTATTCGGTCTACAGGGGGGAAAATAGACTCTCGGGGGAGGGTCCATGCCAAAATTTTCTCCGGGTAGGGTGTTTTCAGTGGTTCCCCGGGGTTCGGGGCGTACTTTTCTGGGGTGTTTTATACCTTTTTGAATTCGTCTCGACAAGGGGATTCTAAAGAGGGGTGACACGCCTGTCGGGACGTTACTTCTGAGATTTCGTATGGGGTACCTAAAAGTGGGCGCAGCTAGACCCGTCCGGGCTTAAAAGGAAGCCGCGGGTCTGGGGATTCTAACGATACTAGGTATATAGTTTTGTGACCAAGATTCGTAGAGTTATTTAAATAACTGTATTTTATTGATTTACGTACCTACGTATTCACTCATAGGTCCGTGGATCCGGGTCGGATTTCCACGAAACCGGTCTCATTCGAACCGTAAAATTTCCTATAACAAATGTTAAGTGCCAAATTTCGGAATTCCGGACGGTTCCGGAGTTATGGGCCGGAGCCGATATTTTCGGTCTGTAAATTTCATAAATTTCGTTTTAAAATTTGTCTTATCTTAATGAATTTTCCAGTGGCAATGGTAACATTGAACACTAGGAAATTTGATATTTTCGGTTTACACTTATATTTTTCAGAAAATTTCCTTAATTGCTGTTCGCTTTCGAGCGAGCAGCCACATTTTTGCAGTCCTCATTCGTGAGGACGGTCGTGACGGGTATCCGTCACGGCCAGTCATTTCGACAACGATTCACAACCAACTTTGTGGTCCTACCGCTCGGGGTAGGGCAATTCCTACGTAGACACTTATTCTGGGTTCAGCGGGGGAGTCGTACCGTCCTAAAATTCTCCGCAAGTCGAGTATGGCAAGGGCTCGCCATACTCACGTTCTACTCCGATAAAGTATCAATTTGCGTGCGCAAAATCCCTAAAGTTCCTTCTAAAAACCTGTCAAATACATTACGCTCTATGGATCGTAATTCCAATCAAAAAATTACAGAAATACAACAAGATATGACCAACAGAATACATGGAATCATGGTAAAACGCAGGCGCTTTTATGGCTTGATCAATCGAATAACATAGTACAATTATAGCACGATGTAATAAAAAAACGGTATACAATGGTAACAATAGGGCGGCGCTTTTATGGCCTCAACTAAGAACAGTAAACGGTATGAATAAATGCGACAATCATGTATAACTGGTTAACACTTTACGTCCCAAGCGATTTGCTGGATCATGCACCTGAAAACATGTATGGGAAATAACATCGATTCAACGGTACACAATCATATGATGCAATTATGGTATAAATTCCCGTTGGGAATTTCAAAATTCAATGCCTAACATTTCTTACAGGGAATTTTACGGTCTTTCGAATGAGACCGGTTTCGTGGAGATCCGACCCGGATCCACGGACTTAGGGACCAATCAATACATACATAGGCCGGTAGAACACGATTAATCAAATAACTTAACGAATATTAATCACACCAATATATACGAGGTATCATTAGAATCCCCAGACCCGAGGCTTTGATTCGAGCCCGGACGGGTCTCGCTACGCCCACTTTTGGGTACCCCATATGCAGGTTTCAGAAGTAACGCCCCGACAGTCGTGTCACCCCTCATTAGATTTCCCGTATCGAGAATAACCCAAATATGTATAAAACACCCCAGAAAAGTGTACCCCGAACCCAGGCGAGCCGTTTAAAACACTCTGCCCAGGAAAAATTTGACATGGACCCTCCCCCAAGAGCTAATTTTCCCCCTGTAGACCGAAAACGGTCCTGTTACATATCATTTTGCTCGGACGGACTAGCTGAGTCCGAAACCGAGGCTTATCTGGCACTCCGGCCATTGCCCAGGGACCCCCGCCCCTCCTTTTTCTTTCGTTGCCCTCGTTTCTTTCGTTGTTTACACAAGTCGTGTCTCTTTTCCCGTGTATTTATATAAAATGAGTAAGCATTACTATTAAGTTAATATTAATATTGAGCAAATAAATAAGCTAATATAGGGTTAATATAAAAGTTGTATAGCCGCGTATCGTCTGAGCACAACATTTCTCCAACGACCGGGTATATGCACTGCTTATACACATTTGCACGAACCAAGTATACGAGGTCGATAGTTCATTAAGCAAATACACGGCAACATTAAATTTATATAAAAATGGTCCGCCGCTGAAACTATGGTTGTTTCTTCTGTAGCACACATCTTTATAAGCTGAGGACGTTCATAAAGTCGACAATCTCCGAAGTCGGTTGTTACTGTGGTTTTTGCATGTTGTTACTTGTACGAGGATGGTGCGCTTATCAGAAGCATTTAATATAAAGTTATAAAGTTTATATCGACAGTGTCGTGTGGTACTCCTCAGACCGTGTCCAGTGAAAGCTTACATCGCTTGCCGTACAGACTGCTTCTCAGTGTCCGTTAATTTAACAGGCTTCGTACTTGAAGTTTAGTGCACACATTGATGGCGTCCCCATATAAATTTTATATTGACTTGGTGGTTTGACATTAAGTTTGCTGCTTTGTACTCGAAGTTTTTAGAAGTTTTATATTAAGTTATAGGAGTTTAATATAAATTTGAGATCAACAAGGTCGTAAATCAACTAAATTAAGTAACAAAATCGGCCCAAAATTTTAGGAAATATGATCTGAATGTGGCCGATAAGAGTGTTGGTTTAGTTGAGTAAGCTTAGATCAGAAAATCGAACAAAAGTGCTGAGCCAGCACTTTAACCGTCAGGAAATTCAAAAATTCGAAAATTTGAAATCTCATATAAAAGCAGAGACGCAAACACTCGACAGAGTTCAGTACGACTTCGGCAGCGTGGAGTTCGGTCGTTTTGCGACTCCAACGCTTATTATTATTACTGCTGGTTTCGCTCTCTCCTTTTTGCTTTGCTTTATGGTTTTCCCCGATTGGCTGTGGCGATGGAGTGGACGCGCGACGGACGTCGAGTCAAAGAGCCGTGGACGTAAGTGTGGACAGGGATTCATGGGACAGTCTTAGGATCGCAGTGAAGTAGACTAGATGAATAGTCACGGTAGGACCGTGTAGCACACATTGACTAGCCGTAAGCTTGAACAACCCCCATGAGTCCCCTATCCATACTCTGATTTACCTGTTAGCCCTATCCGTCCTAGCCGGTCCCGTAGGCACGTCATCGTGGTAAACCGATCACACCGTTTAAGTATCTAGCCGAAGTCCTGCTGAACCTCCCTCGGTCAAAGAGTTAAACACAAAACAAGCGCGACACTCGCGCCGAGTATTTTTGCATGATTCCCTGAGTCGAGATGAGACTGAAAATTTTAGTTTGAGCTGACCGAAGTTAAATAAACCCTGTTTTGATTGGAAAGTATTAGTCGAACTCCGAATCATCCGCAGTCATGCCACCTTATGTTGGTCAAGTACTTTGCTAAGGACTTTATGCTGGATGTTTTCTTGGTTTATTGATTTCTTTGGACGTGAAACCGTCCGTCGATTTTGAAGCTCTATCAATTGGATTTTCTTTGTATTTTTGAACTACGCTACCATAGGAACCCAGCTAAATCCTAACCCTGAGGTAATAATGCCACCAGCAAAATACGTCGAATAAATTTTGTATTGAGTCGCAGCCAGATATACTTATTTAAGATAACGCTATCGAGCCAGCTCACACCGGTAGGAAGTTGGCTCGTTTCAGGAATTACCTCAGCAAATTTGCTAAAATTCTACCCGGACCTCTCGGAGGATCCGAACTATAGATTCAATATATAAGACGTTCAAATATCGAGCCAGAACTTAAACCCAACGACCCGAAAAAAGGGGTCACTCCCAGCAAAACGAAAAAATTCAAGTAACTTACGTTCTCTTCCAGGAATTTTGTTAGAACTTTGGCAGTTAATTCGTGGCAATGTCCGCTAGCGAATAGGACTCTAAAATTCATTGATTTCGCCCCAGAAACGTAAACCCGACGACCTCGAAGAAGCCTACTCTAGCCCAAACAGGGAAATTTGAGTATCTCAGGATCTACTCCAGGAGTTTAGCTGGAACCTTGGAAGTTTCTTCGTAGTACTGCCTACTAACGAATAGGACTATAAAACACATCGATTTTGAATCGGAACCCTAAACCCGACGGCCCTGAAGGAGCCTAACCCTACCAAAATGCAAAATCGAGTTTAAAAGTAAAATATTTTAAGAACCTCTCCAGAAATTTTGGCTGAAACTTTCGCTGTTTCTTCGTAGGAAACTCGGACACCGCTCTGAAACACGACATTGTCGGATCGGAATCACAAACCCGATGGCCTGGAAGTGGCCTGACCCTGTCAAAATTATGGATACATGGTTAAAATTTAAATACTCCGGGATTCCCTCCAGGAATCTTGGTGAAATTCTCGCAGTTTCTTCGCAAGCATGTTTATTTTCCGATATTATCACGAAGTGCAACTTTACTATCTTGGAATTACAAACCCGACGGCCCGATAGGGATCCGTCCTTACCCGAACTTCACACGTTAATAATTCGATATTCTTTCCAGGAAATTTAATGATTTTTCTCGGATATAAAGAGGCCCGTTAGGCCTTTCGTTTAAGCTATCGAGTCCGGCAAAGCCGTGGCCTGTTCAAAAGTTATAGGCAATCTAAATCCGACCCGCACGAGCGCCGCTCGGATTGCAGTTCAAATTTCATAATTCAGACTATTTTCGTAAGTCTGTTTTGGTCTCGCTTTTCCACACGTTTTGGTTAGGCAAAGGAAAGTATTATCTTCCCTAGTGTTGATAAATTGCATTACCAGTGGAAACATTGTAAATGTCGATATTATCGAAGTCGCTAAATGCGACCTCGGGTCTATCGGGTCTCGGCCCGAGCGACCATTTTTGTGAGGACCGTTGACCCGGTCCTATAAAATCAATACATAAGGTCAAGCCCAGCCGCCAGGCAAAATTTAGTAGAGAAAGGCTGGCAAAATAATGAGTTATTAGAAATCAAAGGTCCTTCCCAACCCTATCCCAGAAATTAAGCTAAAATTTTACCCGGATCTCGAGAAGGATCCGAGTTTGTGATTAAATATTTAAAACGTACAAGCAACGCGTCGGAATTATATAAACCCGACGACCCCGAAGGGGCTCGCCCCCACCAAAATAGGAAAATCGAGATATCTTAAGTTTCTCTCCAGGAATTTTGCTAAAGCTTTGGCAGTTTCTTCTTAGTACTGTCTACTAACGAATAGGACTCTAGAACATGTCGATTTTGAGTCGGAACCCCAAACTCGACGGTCTTGAAGAGGCCTAACCCCACCAAAAATGTAAAATTAAAATATTTTAAGATTCTCTCCAGGAATTTTGTTGAAACACTCGCTGTTTCTTCGTAGGTATGTTCACTATCCGACATGTTCGAAAACGCAACTTTATCGGGCCGGAATCACAAACCCGACGGCCCGATAGGGGTCCGCCCCCACCGAAAACCTCAACTGTTTACAACTTAAAATTCCCTCCAGGAATCTCGATGATTTTTACTGTACAAATAGAGACCCTTTAGGCCTTCCATTTGAACTATTAAGCCCGGCAAAGGCGTGGCTCATTCAAAAATTATGGACCCGGGCAGAGCAAAATTCGCCCAGAGTCGACACAAATTTCATATAATTCTCTGTTTCATGCAGTTTTATGTACAGTTTCATAGTAGGTTTTAGTCTTGCTTTTGCACATATTTCTGAGTCTTTCTCTCTCTGAGTATGTATATCAGTGAAGCAACACGAAAGCCGTCGGAGACTTGAATCTCCGATATACGGCCAGTTGGTAAATTTGTTGGTAGTGGCAATCTTTTTGAGTAACAAAATTGACGATGTCGCTCGATATCGGGTCTCGGCCCGACCGACCAATTTTTGTGAGGACCGTTGACCCGGTCCTATGAAATCACTACATAAGGTCAAGCCCAGCCGCCAGGTAAAATTTAGTAGAGAAAGGCTAGCAAAATAATGAGTTATTAGGAATCAAAGGTCCTTCCCAACCCTAGCCGAATTATATCCAAAATTTGGAACGGAAACTTCGAATAGAACGAATTAAATACTCAAACCGAGTGCACTCCAAAGAATAAAATTGTTACGGTTGTCCCAACAACCGGGGCCTCCGTTTACTGACTCGCCTGGTCGAGTGGAATTTGCCCGAAACAATGGCTAAATTTTGAGATCAGAGATAGCCTGTTTTTTTGAGAGTTTTCAAGCAAATTTAGTTCGAGTTTTAACACCTTGAGAAATGTGCCGATGGCTTGCGAGTCATCGTCGCCAAGAGCACTCGTTTTAACAACACTTTCTAGGTACCGCGATCTAAATTTTTGATGGAGCCTGTGCACCTTAAAGTCGACCTAAAGTTGTATAAAGATGTCACACCGCTACTGTCAGGCTCTAAGGAATCGAAACCAAGACAAATGTTTGTATTATATAGTGAGTCGAGGACTCGCCCCTGCCCGTCCCCTATTGTCCGTTTATGCCTCCGATTCATTGTAATAACGAATGACTAGATTTTTTCGTAGGGTAATATTCATGCAGTTCAAAGCTTTGTAGCCTTTTACTCTATTGTGTACCGTATAACCGTTCTTTTGATAAGGATATAGGATGGTACTCTGTTGAGTTTCAGCGCAACAGTAAGGCTTAGGTAAAGCCCCGAATGATACTCAAATTTAACAAGTTATCAATTTTCTCGGCATATGGCTCGATCTCGCAGCCGTGAAAACCTGGTGTAGACCGCAAGCTAAGTCGGATCGTATTTGTACCAGTGTCGGTAAAATACAGTCAGAGTACGACGCGCCTATCGATTTTCGACAATAAATTTAGACTAGACAAGGCATGGAATCCAGTCCCTAAGCTTAGTCTACCGGGGCCCGCAAGCTATTCGAAAGACAAGCCCGCTCAATCGTTCCTTTTCTGTTGTCGAAACCCACGTTGGTGTATTTCAAATGTTCGTCTTTCGTAGTGATCTAGTCCAAGGATCTATTGTAATTAGGAACTCAATGCCATCATGTTTGTGGAGTAACTCGATAGGGAACGAGTGCATAAATTAGCCAGCATATTTAGATGCTTCACTACAAATTTTATAGGGTCATTTTAAATATGTATGTATGTGTGCGAGTAGGAGACCAAACTAATGTCGCACCCGTAGAAAAGAATGTAGGAGTCGTACCGAAGAGCAGTACATACCGTTGTCATGATTTTAATAAGCATTGTTGTATCACTTGTTGTATTACTTTGTCATAGGTTAACCGCATCGCTACTAAATGCGAGTCTAAGTAACCGATCATCATGTACCATAATTTTGTGATTTGAATGAGCAAGATGAAGTCTCGAAAACGCCCTGATGCACGCTCGTCCCCGTATTCCCCGCTTCGTTTCCGCCTTCCGCTTACCTGAACCTATTGTTATGTCGGAGTACCCTCTCTGTCAGCAAACGTTGTACCGAGCAAGTAGTTAGTCCAGTGGCGCCTTTCTTTTTATCGATAACTAACCGCAGCGTTTACCGGTACTGACTTTTGATTTGACCCACTGTTTTTATGGGTAAGGTAAGCACAGCTGTCATGAGATAAGGCTTCACAGTACATGCCGTGGTTTTTGACTCAGCTGTGAGAGTTTAGTGAAAAAGGTGATGACTCCGCAACCCTCCCCGATTGATGCTCTGCTCATTTTGTATTAGCGTGCCATAATTGTGACATAACGCTTATTGTATTTGCCCGTGCAATATGTATCTGTCCGTGTACCCCTAAGTTTTGTGCAACTCATCAATAAATGCTCACTGAAAACCCGCATTGTGCAAGTGTTTTGTTGACCCGTAGTAGCGATAGGAACTGAAGGGGTTTCAAATCCGTCACCCCAAATCGATGACCCACGTTCAGGTTTGACACGCGCATCGAAGAAGCAAACCTCAGCGTGACTCGCCGATTACAAATGAGTTGTTAATTATTGTTGTTGTATAGGTACGACTGGTGCAACAAATTAGAAAATTTACTACTCACGCTGAGCACCCGACATAGGAAACTTAGACATGCGCAGATCCGACGTTAAACGTCTAGGGATTTGTCGGACCCTAGTGGGGGCCACTGGCTAAATTTAATAAAGTAGTTAGTTCGATAAAATAGGAACTAATTTCGCTCAAGCTTAGGCTTAAATATTTGAAATTTTACACTTCCCGGTTTGGACGTGGATAGGGAATAGTGGTACGGTCTCTTTGGCCTGTGAGCAGGTGACGGAGCCGACCTCCCTGGGGACCTCAAAGGTAGTACCTCGTAGACTACGTGCGCAACCGTCCGGCAGGATCAGAACACATCCTGTGAAGCGCTCCTGCGGCTTGCTAAGCTCCGTCATTTCTTGGGCCTGACTCGCGCGGGAAAAGACATTCGAGTAATTGAAACCCGTCAGGTCCGCCCTTGAAGTCACGATAGCCGGGGTCGTATGGGCATTGCGTCTGGGAAGTGCGTAATGCAGCAGCGTCACGTCGATTTTATTACACAAATTTTGATAAAATTTGCGAAATTTGTGGCTTCAGAACGGAAATTTAGTACAAATTTTGATCAAATTTTATGTACTTTGGAAACAAAAAACTTTCGAAGAGGCCGTGAACCGGGGTTTGTTCTGAACCAGGGGGAACCGAAAAATGCCAGGGCCCCCCAACCCCCCCCCAATTTGGAGAGCCCAGTGCTTGGGCTGAAAGAGAATTTACTGTTCCACTCGGAAAAATTTCAAACTGTCTGGGCTGGTCCAACGGACCGGAGCATGTTAGATATTACTATAAAGAATGTAAGGCTAGCCGAACCATTGCAGTGTATAAGTGTGTTTTGCTATCTCTGACGATGAATAAGTCTAATTGCCGCTTTGTCTTGAACGAACCACCTAGTGCAAGCACTGTACTGAGGTAACTGCGTTCTTGCTTTGTAAATTGTTGTAGCGTAAGCATTGAACAACTGGAATAGTGATATATATTTTTGAAACGGCGGCTTAGAATAATAAATTGTGCATAACAATTATTTTGCGGCATTGCATAATACAAGAAAAATGGCTAAAAACCGGGAGTTTTACGGTCATGATCGTGTCGTCACCCTGCGACAGGTTTCTATTGTTTTAGTGGCTGAATGAGAATTTAGATAGATTGTGGTTTAACTTCCCGTTTTGTTTTCTCAATATTATAGCATTTTGGTTTAACTGCTCATCTTTTTTCAACAGTATTAGGGAGTAAAACAGCTACAATATTATAAGGAGGGAATTTTTGAAACTGCGCGCCATTGCTAGGTTCAGCGTTGTGCTTTTTAGATGTTTTAGTGAATGAAAAGTAAAAGTACAGCGCATATTGCAAAAAAATTTGCGCCGCTTGGGTATTCATTTGTTTTCGATTTTTAGTGAGCGGAATAAGAATGGATACTGTTATGCCTGAAAAAGTGCAGTTTGTAACAAAAGTATAAAGATTATTGTATCAGTACTTAATATTGATTCAAATATTGAATACGCCAATTCATTTTTGTAAAATTTATCAGTAGCTCGTAATGTACCCGTGATGTAGGTATTTTAGAGTTGAGATATGAGTGATATCTGTTATACTTAATAATGTATTGGCTTTATTGCGGTCTTGTTTTAGCTTGCCCCAAATGCGCACTGTGAGCTACAGGTGGCTGGTGAGCGGAAGGATAAACAGGTGAGATGCCATATTCTTCATGATCATTTTCGCAGATTTGAATTTTCTATTGGCGGCATCAATGTCACAGTTCGAATTTCTACGTGGATTGTATGCAGACGGTAACAGTGAAAGAAACAGAAAATTGTAACCAGGGACAAGTGTTGATCCTAGATTGACGATTTGCGATAGTAACATGTAGAAATGTCAATATCAATGTAGAAACATTGAAAGGGAGGCGAGCGGAGTTTTTACTGAGGACGCTGTAGGGAAAGATCATGAAAATTTTGTTTTTGCCTGTCATTCATGACTCGTTTTCGGACGGACGGATTTCGACAATTTTTGTTCTATATCAAGATAATGTTGACGATGTGTCCTTTAGCTGAACTCCGATCCCATCTTAGAACTTATGACTATTCGCGCGATATAGTCTGCGACAGGTCCCACCTCATCTTTCGGGTCAAAATTGCAAAAAAGACAGGTTTTTAAGGACTCTGCCAAATATGGCCATACGGGTACCAGTGTTTCGCAGAGTATATCTCGCGACACAGGCTTCGCGTCATACACCACCATACAGATTCAGGTCATCAAGATCTACAAGTTCGCTGAGCAAGACTTTTGGGGTACCACTCCCTATGCCGCTGCGGGCTCGAATATGGTTCGTCGACCCGTTGTCAGAAATTTTTCAAATTTCGACGTGATTTTGCTTGTTTTTACTTTACAATGAGTGTCTATTAGATTATCCAGTACGGTGTATACGATGACTTTGCTATCTAGATGCCAACTCCACTATTATGCCGTTTCGTGAGGATTCAAGGGTTTTATGGTCGATGAACCCGATATCCAAAATGCAGTGCGCTTTGACTTGTTTGATTATGTATTGTGTGCAAGGCATCAAAAATGGTGTATATACGGGTATTTATGAAGGTTGAATATGATCCTTACGGATCGTTACGAGGTGGATTAATCTTGACTACAACCTAATGGCAAACTTTTATCGAAATCCCATAATCCTGGCCACACTCTAATGGCCAACATTTACGATAATTCTGGCCACACTCCAATGGTCAACATTTAGAAATTCCCCAATAATCCTGACCACAGTCAAATGGCCAACATTTAGTCAAAGCCCTCAATAATCTTGTCCACAGTGTAATGGCCAACATTTTTCGAATACTAATAATCTTGTCCACAGTGTAATGGTCAACATTTTTGCGACTTCCCCAATAATCCTGGCCATAGCGTAATGGTCAACATTTTCGAAGTTAGTTGTGAATGTCTCCCCACTTGGAATACACATCACAAAATAATCCAATCGGGTACGAAACCCACTGTGGCACCGAAACATGTACATAAATGGGCTTAGAACCAATCTATAACGCCTTCGTGCGCGAACGAATACATAGCCGAATTCTTCCCGTATATACGTACCAACGGTGAAGCTCTGCCGTCACCATTTTGAAAACCGTATATATAGTACAAATCATGAATCGTTACGTCCATCAATCTCGCCACGAACTTAAGATTTTTGCCACATCTCGGCCCGCACCGCCGACATTTTTGCGATCAAAAAGGAATATCGTAATTAACGTTTTAGGGATAAAGAATCATCGAGAAAGTTGCCGTATGTACATATAGTTAGATGGTTATTGATTGTAGGGCCATAAAGGCTCGTTGGTATAATTGAATTGTATATATATCTACTAATATATAGTACCATCGTCTGTTATAACCATATTGTTATGGCCATAAAGGCACATGCTATATATTGTCATGATCGTATCGTGTATTAGTGTACCATTGGAGTTACTATTACTGCTCGTACATGTTTTCAGGTACATATACACCATCTGGCATTCCGAATTGACGATACTTTTATCTGTATATATGTATATATATAAAGGAGTTATCATCGTATCATATTCGTACCATATCCTTGCGTTGTAAAGACCATAAAAGCGCCTCTAATTCATTGTGATTTCATATGATTGATGATCGTTCTATATGTACTGTATGTTGTGCTGGTAGAGGCCATAAAAGCGTCGAAATCTGCCAGAAGTTTGTACTATTCCTATAGTTATAATGATATGATATGCCATTGATCATGAACATATATTCGTCGTGTATTAATCGTGTTGTTGGCCATAAAAGCGCCACTTTCTAATGCTATTTGTATGATAATTGTGTCTGTTATTGTACCTTCTAATGTACTAGTTTGGAGGCGCCAGAAATCGGGAATTATTTGTCTTGTTTAGCGTGATTTTTGAGGAAAATTCTAGGGTTTTTTGCGCTTTTTAAAGCCGTGTTTTTGTAGGTTGAAATTGCGAGTACGGTGAGCCCTTGCCATACTCGCCTTGTGGAAAATTATAGGACGGTACGACTCCCCCGCTGAACCCAATATGTATATATGTAAGCAACAATAGCCCTACCCCGCATGGTAGGACCGCGAAACTCGTTGTGAATCGTCGCTGGAAGGATTGGCCGTGACGGATACCCGTCACGACCGTCCTCACGGATGAGGACCACAAAAATATGGCTGTCCGCCGGAAAGCGAACAGCAATTGAGAAAATTTCCTGAAAATTATAAGAGAAAACCTGAAATATTAAACTTCCCAGTGTTCAATATGTACCACTACACGGATAACTCGTAAAGCTTTATGAAATATTAAATACCAGCGTTCATTTTCGCTGGTCGAGATAAGAGATAAAATTTAGAAAATTTGGCATCTAAAATATCGGCTGCGGTCTATAGCTCCGGAACCGTTGGAATTTGAAAATTTCTTACTTAACATTTCTTATAGGAAATTTTACGGAGTTCTAAGGCGACCGGTTTCGTGGAGATCCGACCCGCCTCCACGGACTTATGGACTAATTAGTATGTACGTAAGCGATTTAAACACAAATAATTAAATAACTTAACGAATGTTGAGCCTAAGTATCTAGATCCGATAGATCCCTAGATCCGAGGCTTTAATCTAAGCCCGAACCGGTCCCCCTGCGCCCACTTTTAGGTACCCTCTCCCATGGAAAAACATGAAATAACGCCATGACCGGCGTGTAGCCCCTCATTAGATTCCCCTCGTCCAGACTTGCCCAAACATACCTAGAACACCCAGAAGAATGTGCCCCGAACTCGCGGGAACCGTTTAACACACCCTACCCTGAAAAAATTTGGCATGGACCCTCCCCCAGAGCCTATTTCCCCCTTAATTGACCGAATATGGTCCTGTTACATATCATTTTAACCGGACGGACATACTGAGTCCGAATCCGGGTTTAGTTTGGCACTTTGGCCGCCACTGAGGGAATGGGACCCTCTTGTCGCACTGGTTGCCCTCGTTTGTCTCTGTTTGTTTACTTAAGCCGCCTCTGTTTAATCTAACCCCAATCCCAAGTTTATAAATATACGCTTATATTAAAACTTTTACATTAAGCAAACAATTGTTTACGGGTTTCAAATGTATCCATTTTATATAAATTTGAAATTGTTTTTATATGTCTTTATATAAAGTGTTTATTAGCAAAACTTTAATATAAAATTAGTATAAAGCGACAAATTTAATCGTAATATTAGCTTCTTGAAGTAGCTCATCAGTGAGGGTGTCGATACTGCGTTGTCTTCTGAAGAGTCTGTGTAAGCTTGTACCTTCGTAAAACAAACAAATACAGGTCGCCGGCTTAATACTCATTTGATATAGAGTTTTATATTAAATTTAGTCCGATGCTTGCAGAATCATCGCATAGTGCTACCTTAAATAAGCAAGCTTGATTGGCAGCTGATAACAAGTTGATATAACTTTATTATTAAAACTAGTGGAAAGGTGAAAGTTTGCAATTTATACCGACATTCCAGTGCATACTGCCCGGACCATCAAAGATGAAGCCGCTAAACGAAATGACTGAGTTTGACGAATTAGTATAGCCATGATATAAAGTTAGTAGCTGGCAGTCTGGAGTTTACGTTTGTAGTTTAGGTTTATTTAAAATTTTATATCAATAAGGTCGTAAATCATTATAAATTATATTAAATTTAATATAAAATCGGCCCCAAATATGATTGGAATGTGGGCGATAAGAATATTTATTTAAAAGATCAGAAAATGGGGCCAAATCGCCCAAAAGTGCTAAATAAGCACTTTAACGGAAAAATAGTTGAAAATTCAAAAATTTAAAATTTTCATATAAAAGCAGAGTAGCAATTTCTCTGCAGTGTTCAGTCCGACTTCGACAGCACAGAGTTCGGTCGTTTTGCAGACCGACTCTGGCGCTCACTACCAAGTTGTTTTATTTTCACTTTCACTGATTTACTCGTGGCTTTTTTCGCTTTGGTCGTGCCTGCGGATGGATGGGCGATGGACGTCAACGAAAGGATCCGACTCTGTAAGTGTGGACAGGGAGGTGAAATAACGCAAGCAAGCCTAGTTAGTGTTCGGTTAAGAGAACCCGACGTAGGACAGTTAGACCATAGGATTGAATATCGTTTTGATAAGCGCTATTGTACAGTTGCAGCCTTCCCTGTCCATACTTATGTTTACACGATAGTTTAGCCCACCCTAGCTCGTTCCGCCGACCCGTCGCCATGCTTAGAGATTCGCCTGTTTTAATTGGAAAGTCGGAGTCGAATTGAACCTCCCTCGGTCAACGAGTTAGGACATAAATAAGCGTGACACTCGCGCTTAGACTCATTTTACATGCTTCCCTGAGTCGAGTTAGGATTGGAAAATAGGATCTTTGAGCCGACCGAGGTTAAACAAACCCCGTTTTGATTGGAAATTATTATTAGAACTCCGAGTCATCTATGGTCACACAAGTTTCGCTTAGTATTTATCAAAGTTTGTGCTCAAGGTTTTCCACGCTTTACGATTTCTTTGGACGAAAGTCCGTCTATCCATTTTGCTGTTTTAGGTAGGAATATTGTCAAACCAAGTTTTCCTAGGAACCCAGTCAAAATTTCGCTAACGTTGCAGTAGTGCTGTAGCTTTATCCGCACGTGATAAAATTTTGTGTCATACTGTCATAACCCCGTGAGTGAGACAGCCCACCTATGTAGGAAATTCGGTCTATCTCGACAATCGACAACTATCCCAGAAATTAAGCAAAAATTTTACCCGGATCTCGAGAAGGATCCGAGTTTGGGATTAAATATTTAAAACGTACAAGCAACGCGTCGGAATTATATAAACCCGACGACCCCGAAGGGGCTCGCCCCCACCAAAATAGGAAAATCGAGATATCTTAAGTTTCTCTCCAGGAATTTTGCTAAAGCTTTGGCAGTTTCTTCGTAGTACTGTCTACTAACGAATAGGACTCTAGAACATGTCGATTTTGAGTCGGAACCCCAAACTCGACGGTCTTGAAGAGGCCTAACCCCACCAAAAATGTAAAATTAAAATATTTTCAGCTTCTCTCCAGGAATTTTGTTGAAACACTCGCTGTTTCTTCGTAGGTATGTTCACTATCCGACATGTTCTAAAACGCAACTTTATCGGGCCGGAATCACAAACCCGACGGCCCGATAGGGGTCCGCCCCCACCGAAAAACTCAACTGTTTACAACTTATAATTCCCTCCAGGAATCTCGATGATTTTTACTGTACAAATAGAGACCCTTTAGGCCTTCCATTTGAACTATTAAGCCCGGCAAAGGCGTGGCTCATTCAAAAATTATGGACCCGGGCAGAGCAAAATCCGCCCAGAGTCGACACAAATTTCATATAATTCTCTGTCTCATGCAGTTTTATGTACAGTTTCATAGTAGGTTTTAGTCTTGCTTTTGCACATATTTCTGAGTCTTTCTCTCTCTGAGTGTGTATATCAGTGAAGCAGCACGAAAGCCGTCGGAGACTTGAATCTCCGATATACGGCCGCTGCAGTGAAAATATCAAATTTACCAGAGTTGGTAAATTTGTTGGTAGTGGCAATCTTTTTGAGTAACAAAATTGACGATGTCGCTCGATATCGGGTCTCGGCCCGACCGACCAATTTTTGTGAGGACCGTTGACCCGGTCCTAGAAAAACGATAAATAAGATCAAGCCCAGCCGCCGTGCAAAATTTCGTAGAAAAAGTCTGGCAAGTTAACGAGATATTGAAAATTATGGATTTCCCCCAGCCCCCGTAGAACCAAACACGAAATCTCGGCCGAAAACTAGGAATCCGAGTGATTTAGGAATGCAAACGGAAAGAATTACAGTTAGTAAAATTGTTACGGTTGTCCCGACAACCGGGGCCTCCGCTTACTGAATCGCGTTGTCGAGTAGAAATCGCCCGAAATACTAGTTCAATTTTAGTACCAAATGAAGCTCGTTTTGAGAGCATTTATCAAGTCAAAATAACTTTAGTTTTAGTACCTATAGGATAGCGCCGATGGCCGATGAGGCATCGCTACGCATAGTTTTCGTTCTAGTTAAATTTACGGGTACCTGAATACAATTTTTACACCTGCCGACATGCCTCAAAGTTGGCATAAATTTTATAATGATAACTTACAGCCACTTTCTGGCATTAATTAATTGAACCTTGGACAAATTTGTAGATTGTTGAGTAAGTTAGGAACTCGTTCGAATTTGGCCCTTATCGCTGCTTAGTTGCAATAGTGAACGAATCAATCGTTCTAAGACTATGACCATCTTTATTAATTAGGTTGAATACGTAGTGAATTAGTACAGAAAATTCATCGAACACACCAGGTTTGTTAGCCCGTAGGAATTAAGGATACTCCAGAAAGGCTCATTACTCCGGTAGTGGCTTACGCGCATGTTTTAGCGTATCATTTAGTGTTTTTAGGATGAATCAACAATATAACTCTATAAAATTGGGAGCTGAACCCACCCGCATATCGCTCGAATGATAGACAACTCGCATAGTAAGTTAAGACTATAATCTTGTATTAGGAAAAGCTTAAAATTCGGTCCCTACCTTAGTCTACCGGGACCCACGTGCGGATTTATGAGATAAGTCCACTCGATCATTTAAGCACCGATATAGCTTATATTTGTAGACATGAAAAGTCTATTTTGTGTGAATCATGGATGTAAATTTCACAGGCGGGAAACCAACTGCACCAAACACCAGGAATCAGCGGTGTACTTAGCCTTTGGGAAAACCTTAACCGCAAGGCGGCGGTGAGCAGTGGAGGATTTAGATGAAATAATAGACGTTAACCTAGGAACCGACTATGTTGTTGTTAACGATCAATTATCTTATAAAGTCATCCAATTCCCGTGTAAAAAAATTCTTTATTAAAGTGAACCTAAGTTAGAACATTGGGTGGAGTTTATTAAATTACGTTTAAACTGGCAGGGTAGGAAGCTAAATTTAATAATAAAGTGAACTAGAACCGAAATAATATATATACGTACATAATATATAACGTATACATATAAGAGAACTATAAGACCATAGAGAAAAAAGATAACTGGAAATAGATTAAGATATTAATGTACGAAATATATGTGCGATAACAAATTGAATGTCGTATTAATGTTTGCATATCTGACAATTTGACTGTATGATACAATAGAAGAAACAAAAGTTATCGACCCCAGGTACACACCAATTTCGTATGCCAAAGGTACTTTCAAGGCAAATTGGACGCATGATGGTCCATTAGCGCACAAAAAGAAAGTACATTTGGTATGGAGACGGTGATATGTGCCATACCTGTCGACATATTTTATTCAGAACGTAGTGAAACGTAGTGGAGATTGTGTGTTGCAGGGGTGAAATCTTTTAAATTCCGTCTGTGTGTGTGATCGGCCATACCCCATAACGCCTTAACCGATTTTCATGATCTTGGCCTCATTCAAACCGGCATAGTCGATTTACCGTGTACATCCACGAGCGTTTTTTTGGTTTGAGCTCTGGCTCCGGAGTCTAAATGTGGGCTTTTGGCCCCATTTTACCCCATTTTAGTACCCTTTATTTTAACTATCGAATTTTTTCCTCTGGATGGATTTATTTTATAGTAAAATGATAAATACCTATGCCTCTTTTTTGTTTTTCGATTAAGGCTCCGGTTCTAGAGTTATGGGGTTTGAGGAATGGTGCCCCAACGGTTCCCCGACCCAAAATTCGAAAATTTGTTCTGAGGTCCTGCGCGGCTGAAAAGTTTGACTTGGGGTTCTCGGGCATGGGAAACTCATGGACGGTATTGGTTTTGCTCTGTGACCCATGGTTGCGGGGGTTTGGCGCCCCCTAAGGTTCGGGGTCAGAGGTCAAAATGAGGGTTTTTCACCCAATTTAGTACCTTTCACGGAAGCAAAGTTATTTTTATCTTAATTTTCGAATTTTTTTATCTGGATGGCAGCGAATAACCGGAACCGAAATTTACCGGAACCAGCAACCGGAACCGTCCATTTAAACCGGAACCTGGTCTTCGAAATTTATATATAGTAAAACAGATGATGGAAGAAATGAAGGTATAGTGGATTTAAAATGCATTAAAAATAACTTTTATATTAAACTTAATGTATTGCGATGGTATTATTTATTTAACTTTAAAGAGACTGAGGAAGCTAATAATGTTTATTTATCGATCAAATATGTCGATTTTTGGACATTCAGAGCAAAAAGTGTCCTCCACTATACACCATTGCGTACACTGCGTCACATCGAATGTGCTTACAAAGCTTGGAGCGTAGAATACACACTTTGGCTCTGTCTTCAGTCGCCTCCCTTTACTACACATATGTTTGTTGCATGTTCTTCTGTAGGAAACTTTAAATTATTGGTTTATATGATTCTAAGACAAAATAATAGATAGAAGGTAATTTTCTGATCAGCGGTCAGAGACACTGCTTAGGCTAGCGTTGGACAAACAGTGCGTCAGTTATGATAACTTTCTAATCAGAATGCTATAACTGAGACACACTGTGATGCTGCTCGCACAGTTTCAATAAATACAGTGCATTGCCAAGAAAGCAGTTTCTAGCTGCGTTGCAGATAACGCTATTTTACTTAGATTTAGACTGATTTACCAAGTTTACAAGCGCACTGGCGGGTGCTTGACGCAATTTATGTTAGCCAAGCAATTTATGTTAGCCAAGCATACCCTAAGTACTTCTGCGTAAGCCATACTCTGTTACCGAGTTGGACCGGTTTAATTCAAACGTATCCCACAGACTTCTGGATGTGTAAAATAGCTGCTACAGGCATCAACCTGGCTTTGATTTAACTCCTGCAGGTTATTATGAAAAACTGCTGCTCAAATTACGTGCCCTACTTACGTTTCACACGGCTAATTGGTCAGTTAATCATTTCTTTTGCTTGGTTGTATTGGAGCTTGATCATTGTATAATATATTACATATGTTTGGATTACAGGATGAAGGAAAAAACGTGGAAAATTTCAAACAAAATTTTTAAACCGGAATTCCGGTTCCGGTATGGTTTTTGCTCTTTGCCGGAACCGCAACCGGAACACGATTTTCGCCGGAACCGGAACCGGAGTTCCGGTTACTCCCTGCTGGATGGTTTTATTTCATCGTAAAATGATAAATGCAGATGAATCTTTTTTGTTTTTCGATTAAGGCTCATGTTCTGGATTTATGTGGTTTGAGGTATGGCGCCCCAATGTTTCCTCGACCTAAAATTTGAAAATTTGTTCTGACTTCTTGGGCCGCTGATAAGTTTTACCTGGGAGATTTCGAGCATGGGAAACTCATTGGTGGTGATGGTTTTGTTCTGTGACCCATGGGTACGCTGGCTAGTCCAAACTTCGGAAATTCTAGCCATTACCCAAACTCACGTGCCGGGGGGGCCAATTTTTTTTGCCGGATTTTGTCGCGCTTAGACGTTAATTTTTCTCAGAAAGGGGTTTTGAGCCGGGGGTACCCGAATTTTTGCCAGGGGGCAGCCGAAAATGCCGCCCCCATTTTGGACTAGCCAGGTACATGGGTATGACGCCCCATGGTTGGGGTCAGAGGTCAAAATGAAGTATTTTCACCCCAATTTAGTACCTTTCACGGAAGTAAGGTTATTTTTATTTTAACTTTTTAATTTTTCCTCTGGATTAGTAAAATAATAAATGCCGATGCCTCTTTTTTGTTTTTCGATTAACGCTTCGGTTCTAGAGTTATGGGGTTTGAGGTCTGGTGCCACAATGGTTCCTCGACCCAAATTTCGAAAATTTGTTCAGACATCCTGGGCGGCGGGAAAGTTTCACTTTGGGATTTTGGGGCATGGGAAACTCATTACCAATATTGGTTTTGCTTTGTTACCCATGGCTACGGGTTTTTTCGCCCCCAAGGTTCGGGGTCAGAGGTCAAAATGAGGGTTTCTCACCCCATTTTAGTACCTTTCATGGAAGCAAGGTTATTTTTATCTTAACTTTCGAATTTTTTTGTCTGGATGGTGTTATTTCATAGTAAAATGATAAATGCCGATGTCTCTTTTTTGTTTTTCGATTAAGGTTCATGTTCTGGATTTATGTAGTCTGAGGTATGGCGCCCCAATGTTTACTCGACCTAAAATTTGAAAATTTGTTCTGACGTCTTGGGCGGTTAATAAGTTTTACCTGGGAGTTTTCGAGCATGGGAAACTCATTGGCGATGATGGTTTTGTTCTGTGACCCATGGTTCCATGGTTATGGGGGTATGACGCCCCATGGTTCGGGTCAGAGGTCAAAATGAGGTTTTTCACCCCATTTTAGTACCTTTCACGGAAGCAAGGTTATTTTTATCTTAACTGTGGAATTTTTTCTCTGGTTGGTTTTATTTCATAGTAAAATGATAAGTACCGATGCCTTTTTTGTTTTTCGATTAAGGCTCTGGTTCTATAATTATGGGATTTGAGGCATGGTGCCCTATTTGTTCCTCGACCCAAAATTCAAAAATTTGTGCTGACGTCCTGAGCGGCTGAAACGTATCACTTGGGGGTTTTCGGGCCTGAAAAACTCATTGTCGCTGTTGGCTTTGTTCTGTGACCCATGGTTCCATGGGTACGAGTGTATGGCGCCCCCAAGGTTCGGGGTCAGAGAAAAATAAGTTTTTTTACCTCTTTTTAGTACACGCGACGGAAGAAAACTTATTTTTATCTTAACTTTCAAATTTTTTCTCTTGGTCGAGTGTATTTCATAGTAAAACGATGAATACCGATGCATCTTTTTTGTTTTTCGATTAAGGCTCATGTTCTGGATTTATGTGGTTTGAGGTATGGCGCCCCAATGTTTCCTCGACCTAAAATTTGAAAATTTGTTCTGACTTCTTGGGCGGCTGATAAGTTTTACCTGGGAGATTTCGAGCATGGGAAACTCATTGGCGGTGATGGTTTTGTTCTGTGACCCATGGTTCCATGGGTACGCTGGCTAGTCCAAACTTCGCAAATTCTAGCCGGGGGCCCCCGGCTCACGCGCCGGGGGGCCCAATTTTTTTGCCGGATTTTGTCGCTTTTAGACGTTAATTTTTCTCAGAAAGGGGTTTTGAGCCGGGGGTACCCGAATTTTTTCCAGGGTGCAGCCGAAAATGCCGCCCCCATTTTGGACTAGCCAGGTACATGGGTATGACGCCCCATGGTTGGGGTCAGAATAGTGCTCTTTGCATGATCTAAGCTTCGTGCTGACGTCAAATTTGAGATGGAAACACCAATGTGATTGCTATAGTGAAACACATCAATTTTACTTTATCGTGATGAAGGACTTGATCGTGATTGCGTTGTCAATTCATTCGCAAAATAAGATAAGTTTTTTTCTATTTGAAACATTAATATTATTGGAAAGTTGCAATTTAAATCGCTTAAACATAGTGTCAATTTTCAAGAACCACGATGAATACCGTATGAAATTATTTATCTCTGTAACTAAATCTTTTTAGATCGCTAAAATAGCGAGCCTCCGACCACCGATACAGCCTCGTCGCTCTCCTAAAATAACTCAGGTCAAGCCATTTCATCTGCTCACCGAGGAACGTGGTCGCATTCATCAAGCACGATTTAACCAAAAGGTTTGCGTCATACTTTTATGCTTTATTGCCAGATAATAATTTTCTTATAGATATGTGAATCGTTCTTAGTTCGATTACGCCAGTGACTTCATTATGCTATACCAAATAGCTATAAAATCAACCATTCAAAAACCAGGTTTCATCCAAGTACGTGCGTAACTATAAATTCTATTTCTTGTTGTGCACGCGAAAGCAAATGCTAGCTCAGGAAATGCTAGACAGTACAACATAATGCAACAAGACGTTTTGTGGTTTTATGTTAATCATGTTTTTTATAATTTCATTAAAGTACTAGTGGCTTCTTGGAGGGAAGCCACGAACCCCCGGATCGCAGATGCTTCCCGAGAGGACACAATAGTAGTACTATAGCTCTTGTTTTGAAATAGGTGTTTGGTTTTTGAACCCAGTAGGTTTACATGGGCGATTTTGGTATCCGTCGATAGGTCTCGTGGATTACGACCGGATCTGGTTACGGCTTTTGAGATACTGGAAATTCATCGATTTCAGGAATTAATAAGATTTCGCTTTTTTCTGTTTTCTTTTTCCATCAATCATTAATTTGTCAACGATATTGTCTGATGGTATTAAATTTGGTAACAGTGGACGCGTCCTGAGCCAAAGACGGTGCAGAACTTCGCCTTTTTTCGATGATCCAAAGTTGAGCGTAGTTATGGACAAAAAGCCAGTGAAATGTTGCCCATTTTCGGCAAAAAGTCGGGACAGAATTTTTGGAAGTATACAATTTTTTTAGATTCTTGAACTTATCTTTCGCTTGAACTAAAGTCTTGCCATTCAAAAAACATATTTTTGTTAGCTGTATAGGTACAATGGATCAAATTAAAAAAATTATTCTAATATTAAAAGTGGCAAACTTATAATTCTCGTGTTCAGCATGACCTTACACGTTTATGCTACCTTGGACCGATTTTGATCATTTTTGCACGATTTACGGGGTTTGAGTTAATATATCTCGCGAACCACAAGAAAAATCATCATAGGTTTTTTGTATTTGTGCGAAAAGGTCGTTAAAAAGTTTGAATGAGATATTTTGAAAATTGAGAAACTAATGGTGTCTTGTGCAGTTTGTACGATTCTATAAGAAAATCCCAACATTCTGGTTGTGGTTGTGATTTTGGCCGGATTTAGGTACTTAAACCCCAGTTTTTTGTCCCAAACATGCTAGATCTGGCATTTGAACTAACCATAATATCTCTGGCGTCCTGCTGGGTTCCGGTGGCTCTCTGGCACGCCCCCGGGACCACCCAGGATACCCCAAATTTATAGTAACATCTATGTGTTTAGACCTGCTTTTAGGCCCGTTAAAAAGCAAACTTGTTCAAATTCGGCACTCCAGTGACTTCATTAGCCGTAGCTACCTTCCTATACTCTTAAAATTGGGCCAATCGTGTTTCTGGCTGTGGGATGGAAACTTTTTGGGAAATTTTCCAAATTTTTCGATTAATGCTCTGGTTCTAGAGTTATGGGGTTCGAGTTATGGTACTCAAGTGGTTTCTCGACCCAAAATTCGAAAATTTGTTCTGACGTCCTGGGCGGTTGGAAAATTTTGCTTGAGGGTTTTCGGGCATGAAATACTCATTGCCGGTGTTGGTTTTGCGCTGTGACCCATGCGCACGGGGGTATGGCGCCCCCAAGGTTCGGGTCAAAGAGCAAAATAAAGGGTTTTATCTCATTTTAGTGCCCTTAACGGAAGCAAGGTTATTTTTACCTTAACTTTCGAATTTTTCTCTCTGCGTGGTTTTATTTCATAGTAAAATGATAAATGCCGATGCCCCTTTTTTGTTTTTCGATTAAAGCTCCGGTTCTAGAGTTATGGTGCCACAATGGTTCCTCAACCCCAAAATTTGAAAATTTGTTCTGATGTCTTGGGCGGCTGATAATTTTCACCAGGAGTTTCCGGGCATAGGAGACTCATTGACGGTGCTGGTTTTGCTCTGTGACCCATGGTTCCCGGGGTCAGGTTAAATTGACGGTTTTTCACCCCATTTTAAGATCCTTCACGGAAGCATGGTAATTTATATCTTAACTTTGTAATTTTTTTCTGTGGTTGGTTTTATTGTATGGTAAAATGATAAACGCCGATGCCTCTTTTTTGTTTTTCGATTAAGGCTTCGGTTCTAAATTTATGGGGTTTGAGGTATGGGCCCCCCAATGGTTCCTCGACACAAGAGTCGAAAATTTGTTTTAACGTCCTGGGCGGCTGAAAAGTTTCACTTAGTGGTTTTCGGGCATGGAAAACTCATTGCCGGTGTTGGTTTTGCGCTGTGGTCCATGCGTACAGGAGTATGGCGCCCCAAAAGTTCGGATCAGAGAGCAAATAAGTTTTTTTACCTCATTTTAGTACCCTTCACGAAAGCAAGGTTAGTTTTAACGGTAACAGCGTGGTATGCGTGGGGTACTCCGATGATTTGGCAGTAATGGGGTCTTCAACCTCACTACAAGCTGTTTGTAATAGATTCCAGAATGCCTTAAATAGGATATTTCAATGGTGTGGGAGTAGAGGAGTAACTGTGAATGCAGCAAAAAGTAATAGCGTCATCTTCACAAGGAAAAGGAGTATAAATGTATGGGTATAGCCAGTTTATGATTGGTGGTACAGCTGTACCTTTTTCGAATGAAATTAAATATTTGGGTCTAATATTAGACCGCAAACTAAGCTGGAAGCCAAATTTGATGGGAAAGTGTATTAAACCCATTAGGCTTCTGTTCTCACTTAAAAGATTTGCAGGCTGTAATTGGTTGAAACCAGGTATAACAAATCTTTTGTATAAGTCTGTGTTATTCCGTCACTGATACATGGCGTGGTGTTCTGGTGGCACAGATTACATTTGGTATCATATACAGGCTTTCTTAAAAAGGTTCAAAGATTAGCATGTTGCATGATTACGGGTGCTTTTAGAACCACTCCGCTTGTTTGAATGCAAGCGGTGTTAACTATCATACCCATTGTTGTATTGGCTAAAGAATACCACAGACTCAAATGTATAGGTCTCTGGAGTGATTATATATTTAAAGGACGAGGACAACCGACGATACCGGAGAAAGCTGACAGATATGGTCACCTTCTGAGCATGCCTTCAGATAGTATTGTGACAAACAAGGAATAACCAATTCTGGTTTTTAGAAGACTAGCGTCGACTCTGTGGAAAGTACTGAAATAGTATGTTACACGGAGGGATGGGCGATCAACAGGGGCAATGAAAGAAGTTGTGGTGGGGTGTCTTTATTCTAAATAAGGTATCACAATTCAGCCCACTTGGTCGACATGCAACTGTTTTTCAGTCAGAGGTTACTGCTATGTGCAGATGCGCAGAAATTTTAGATGAAAATAAACTTAGGAACAGAAGTATCGCTATTTTTAGGGATAGTGAAGCTGCCCTTAAGGCATTAGATAATTCCCGAATCAGATCATGGTGCGTGCTAGAATGTCTAAAGCATCTTAAACAGGGTTGGTAAGAGGAATAGCTTGAAACTAGGTTGGATTAAAGAACAGTCTGGAATGTTAGGGAATGAAGTGGTTGATAGGCTGGCTAAGAAGGGATCGCACTCTGCGTTTATGGGTCCCGGACCTTGTATTTCTATAAGTAATACAATTGTTAAGACTTTCTTAAAAGACTGTTCATATAGGGACCAATAGTCAAAGTGGCGCGATGGAAATAACTTCTTGCAGACTAGATGTTTCTTCAAAGTAATTGATGAAAGGAAATCCATGTTTCTATGCAAACTAAATAAAGACAGAATGAGAATTACCGTGCAGTTTCATACTGGGCACGGCAATTTTATGAAACATTTGAAAACTCTGAAGATTGAAGACAATGATAAGTGTAGAAGGTGTGGTAAAGATTTGGAGAGACTGCAAAACATTTGAGTTTTGAATGCAGTAAACTAAGAGATTTAAGATTGAAATTCTTTGGGTATGAAATTTGGGATAGCTCCCAAGGCTCAATTGGTAGGTTTCTGCAATAGGATAAGATTTAAGGTTCTTAAAACAGATTGGGTAGCTGGAAAGGACCTAGGGTCCAACCAGAATACACTAACCCTCTTGCGGTTATTCAAGCTTATTTTTACCTTAACTTTCGAATTTTTTTCTCTGTTTGGTTTTATTTCATAGTAAAATGGCATCTTTTTTGTTTTTCGATTAAGGCTCCGATTCTAGAGTTATGAGGTTTGAGTTATGGTGCCCAATGGTTTCTCGATTCCTCGACCCAAAATTCGAAAATTTGTTTTAACGTCCTGGGCGGTTGAAAAATTTTACTTGGGGTGTTTTCGGGCATAGCAAACTCATTGATGGTGTTGGTTTTGCACTGTGACGTATGGGTACGGGGTATGGCGCCCCAAGGTTCGGGTCATAGAGCAAAATAAAGGTTTTTATCTCATTTTAGTGCATTTCACGGAAGCAAGATAGATTGTTTTTACCTTAACTTTCGAATTTTTCTCTCTGGGTGGTTTTATTTTATAGTAAAATGATAAATGCCGATGCCCCATTTTTGTTTTTCTATTAAAGCTCCGATTCTAGAGTTATGGTGCCCCAATGGTTCCTCGACCCATAATTCGAAAATTTGTTTTAATGTCCTGGGCGGTTGGAAAATTTTGCTTGGGGTGTTCGAGCGTGGAAAACTCATTGCCGGTGTTGGTTTTGTGCTGTGACCCATGGGTACGGGGGTATGACCCCAAGGTTCGGGTCAAAGAGCAAAATAAAGGGTTTTATCTCATTTTAGTGCCCTTCACGGAAGCAAGGTTATTTTTACCTTAACTTTTTAGTTTTTTTCTCTGCGTGGTTTTATTTAATAGTTAAATGATAAATGCCTATGCCTCTTTTTTGTTTTTCGATTAAGGCTCCGGTTCTAGAGTTAAGGTGTCCAATGGTTCCTCAACTCCAAAATTTGAAAATTTGTTCTGATGTCTTGGGCGGCTGATAATTTTCACCAGGAGTTTTGGGGCATGGGAAACTCATCGACGATGCTGGATTTGCTGTGATTCATGGTTCCATAGGTACGGGGTTATGACGCCCCATGGTTCGGGGTCAGAGGTCAAATTGACGGTTTTCACACCGTTTTAGGACCCTTCACGGAAGCAAGTAATTTATATCTTAAGTTTGGAAATTTTTTGTGTGGTTGGTTTTATTGTATGGTAAAATGATAAACGCTGATGCCTCTTTTTGGTTTTTCGATTAAGGCTCCAGTTCTAGAGTTATGGGGTTTGAGGTATAATGCCCTAATGGTTCCTCGACCCAAAATTCGAAAATTTTTATGACATTCTGGGCTGCTGACAAGTTTCACTTGGGTGTTTTCGGGCGTGGAAAACTCAATGCCGGTGTTGGTTTTGCGCTTTGACCCATGTGTACGGGGTAAGGCGCCTCAAGGTTCGAGTCAGAGGGCAAAATAAAGGTTTTTATCTCGTTTTAGTACCCTTTTCGGAAGCAAAGTTATTTTTACCTTAACTTTCGAATTTTTTTCTCAGCGTGATTTTTTATAGTAAAATGATAAATGCCGATGCCTCATTTTTGTTTTTTTGATTAAGGCTGCGGTTCTAGAGTTATGGTGCCCCAATGGTTCCTCGACCCAAAATTATAAAATTTGTTCTGACGTCCTGGGCGGTTTAAAAGTTTCCCTTGGGGGTTTTCGGGTATGGGAACTTATAGATGGTGTTGTTTTTACGCTGTGACCCATGGGTACATGAGTATGGCGCCCCCAAAGTTCGGGTCAGAGAGCAAAAAAAGGTTTTTTACCTCATTTTAGTACCCTTCACGAAAGAAACGTTAGTTTTAACAGTAACAGCGCGGTATGCCTGGAGTACTCTGATGATTTGGCAGTAATGGGGTCTTCAACCTCTCTACAAGTTGTTTGTAATAGACTCCAGAATGCCTTAAATAGGATATTTCATTGGTATGAGAGTAGAGGACTAGCTGTTAATGCAGCAAAAAGTAATGGCGTCATTTTCACAAGGAAAAGGAGTATAAATGTATGTGTATAGGCAGTTTATGATTGGTAATACAGCTGTACCGCTTTCGAATGAAATTAAATATTTGGGTCTCATATTAGACAGCAAACTAATCTGGAAGACAAATTTGATGGAAAAGTGTAAAGCCATTAGGCCTCTGTTTTCACTTAAAAGATTTGCAGGCTGTAATTGTGGGTTGAAACCAGGTATAACAAATTTTTTGAATAAGTCCGTGGTTATTCCGTCACTGATGTATGGCGTGGTGTGCTGGTGGCACAGATTATATTTCTTGTCATATACAGGCTTTCTTAAAAAGGTTCAAAGATTAGCATATTGCATGATTACGGGTGCTTTTAGAACCACTCCGCTTGATGGAATGCAAGCGGTGTTGAATATCATACCCATTGTTGTATTGGCTAAACATTGGCGCTGAAAGAATACCGCAGACTCAAATGTATGGGTCTCTGGAGTGATTATATATTTAAAGGACGAGGGCAACAGACGATACCGGAGAAAGCTGACAGATATGGTCACCTTCTGAGCATGCCTTCAGATAGTGTTGTAACAAACAAGGAATAACCAATTCTGGTTTTATAGGAATTTAGTGTCGACTCTGTGGAAAGTACTGAAATAGTATGTTACACGGATGGATCGGCGATCAACAGGGGCATTGAAAAAAGTTGTGGTGGGGGTGTCTTTATTCCAAATAAGGTATCACTATTCATCTCACTTGGTCGACATGCAACAGTTTTTCAGGCAGAGGTTACTCCTATATTCCGATGCGTAGAAATTTTAGAAGAAAAACATAGGAACAGAAGTATCGCTATTTTTAGAGATAGTCAAGCTGCACTTAAAACATTAGATAATGCCCGAATCAGATCTTGGTGCGTGCTAGCATGCATGAAGCATCTTAACAGGGTTAGTAAGAGGAATAGCTTGAAACTAGGTTGGATTAAAGAACAGTCTGGATTGTTAGGGAATGAAGTGGCTGATAGGCTGGCTAAGAAGGGATCGGACACTGCGTTTGTGGGTCCCGAACCTTGTATGCCTATAAGTAATACAATTGTTAAGACTTTCTTAAACGACTGTTCATATAGGGACCATCAGTCAAAGTGGCTCGATGGAAACAACTGCTTGAAAGCTAGATGTTTCTTCAAAGAAATTGATGAAAGGAAATCCATGTTTCTATGGGAATTAAATAAAGACTGTATGAGAATCGCCGTGCCGTTTCGTACTGGGCACGGCAATTTTATGAAACATTTGAAAACTTTGAAGATTGCAGACATTGTGTAGAAGGTGTGGTAAAGATTTGGAGATTGCAAAACATTTGACTTGTGAATGTAGTAATCTAAGAGATTTAAGATTGAAATTCTTTGGGTATGGAATTTTGCATAGCTCCCAAGGCCCAATTGGTAGGTTTCTAGAATAGGATAAGATTTTAGATTCTTCAAACAGATTGGGGTGCTATAAAGGACCTAGGGTCCAACCAGATTACATTAACCCCTCTTGCTATCATTCAAGGTTATTTTTACCTTAACTTTCAAATTTTTTTCTCTGGTTTTATTTCATAGTAAAATGATAAATGCCGATGCATCTTTTTTGTTTTTCGATTAAGGCTCCGGTTCTAGAGTTATGGGGTTTGAGTTATGGTGCCCCAATGCTTCCTCAATTTTGGATCGAACAGTTGTTTTGACGTCCTTGGAGGTTTTCGGGCATAGCAAACTCATTGCTGTGCTGATCTTGTTCTGTGATCTATGGGTACGGGGGTATTGCGCAGCCATGGTTCATCGATCGAAAATATCTAATTTTACCGTTATGTCCTTTAAGGCTGATAGCTTGCACTTGGGGGTTTTGGGGCATGGGAAAATTATTGCCGGTGTTAGTTTTGTTCCACCTTGTGCGGTATTATGTGATATCCACATATAGCATATCGACGTATGCTATCAAGAGTTGATTGGTTGTGCACGCAAAAGGCGTAGGTGTACCTATGTTTCACTACTTTCTGCAATCTCGACAGAGTTACTAGTATATGTGATGATCTAATATGTATATATATGTATTTACGTATATATTATGATGCTGTAATATGTATATATACTAGAGCGTGAGCGGGCCTGACCGCACCGGCCTTCTTCCGGTTCACATTCCAGGTAACGATCGTGCCTTTAGCTGTTTTTCATTTAACAGTTAACGATCCCTGTTGCTCTTCGTACGGCTTAAACGAATGGTTTCCGGCCTTGTTTTTATCCAATTGTTTTACTTACCACATATATTTTAGACATCGTGGCTGAGAGTCGCGGATAAGCAGTAGCAAAACGGCGGGGGTTGGTGATTGGTTTTCTCTAAAATCCTTAAAATCGCACTCCTCAATCCACCTATAATCCAGTGTAAGTTATAAGAGTCAACGCTGGTAAATTTCATAAAATGCAAATTTTACTAATAATTTTTGGAAATTTCACTTATTTGATGTTCGCTATAGTGCGGACAGCCACTAAATTTTTTATGGTCCTCATTTGTGAGGACGGCCGAGACGAGTTCTCGTCATGACCACTCTTTCCATTTAAGCCAAGCTAAATTTTCCTTCGTTCTATCGCGCGAGATCCTATCAGTTTCCTACAAATTTGGGTTAGTTCGGGAGTCGCACCGTTTTGATAATTCGCGGGTTGGGAAAGGCAAGGAATCCCTCAGTGTTGTCAAAAACGATCATGCATACAAGGAGCATAAATGTACAAAGTCAATTTAAAATCAGCAGCATCACGAACAGTACGCATACCATATAATACATAATATCAGGGAGTAACCGGAATTCCGGTTCCGGCGGAAATCGTGTTCCGGTTGTGATTCCAGCAAAGGGCAAAAATCATATCGTAACCGGAATTCCGGTTTAAAAATTTTTGTTTGAAATTTTCCACATTTTTCCTTTATCTGTGGTCCAAACATATGTAATATTTGAATACAATGATCAAGTTCCAATACAATCAAACAAAAGAAAAATTAACACAGCAATTTGCGTAAATAGGGCGCATAATTTCTGCAGTAATTTTTCATCTTAACCTGCATGAGTTTGTTAACAAAACAAAGCCAGGTCGATGCTTTTAGCAGCTATTTTGCACATTCAGAAGTCTGCGGGGTATGTTCGAATTAAACTGGTCCAACTCGGTAACAGAGTATGGATTACGTAGAAGTACTTAGCGTAAACTTGGCTAACATAAATTGCGTCAAGCACCAGCCACTGATCTTGATAACTTTGTAAATCAGTCTACATTGAAGTAAAGTTACGCTATCTGCAACGCAGCCAGAAGCTGCGTTCTTGGCAATGAACTGTATTTATTGAAACTGTGCGAGCAGTATCACAGTTTGTGTCATTTACAGCATTCTGAATAGCTCTAACTGACAGGCACTGTTTGTCCAACGCTAGCCTAAATAGTGTCTCTGACCACTGGTCAAAAAATTACAGTCTATTATTTTCTCGTAGAACCATATAAACCAATAATTTCAAGTTTCCTACAGAACAACATGTAACAAACGTATATGTAGTAAATGGGGGCGACTGGAGACAGAGCGAAAGTGTTTAACGCTCCATGCGTTCAAAGCACATTCAATATGACGCAGTATACGCAAGGGTGCATAGTGAAAGGCATTTTTGCTCTGGGTGTCCAAAAACCGACTTATTGATCGATAAATAAACATTATCTTCCTCAATTTCTTTAAAGTTTCAGAAAGGCAATAATGCCATCGCAATACATTAAGTTTAATGTAAAAGTTATTTTTAATGCATTTTAAATCCACTATACCTGCATTTATTCCTTCATCTGTTTTAGTATATATAAATTTCGAAGGCGAGGTTCCGGATGCTGGTCCCGGTTATTCCCTGATATATAAATAAATAAATATATGTATAAAAATTAGTGAATCGTGACCGGCAAGGTGCCCTACTTAGCCCGATCGACCAACAATAAGTTTATCGTTTATACTACAATGATGATCGCATCTAAACGAGATATCAGTAAGAGGTAATAAAAAAGAACAATCAAATACATTAGTTACGTGACTTTATGGCTAGGACAAACAACATGGGTACAAAGAAATAATGCGATCATGGTAATGCGATTATATATCGTAACGACAGTATAAATCGAGCGCAATAGATCAATGCGGGTGAATTATGCGTGGGAACAAGTATCAAGTAACTCAAAGAACCCGCGACCCATTCCGCTGTCTAGGTATAGCTAAAAAAGCTAAAACCAAACTGTTGTGCTGGAAAAGTTAATATTTTGAAGACCCTGTAACGTTCCAAAGGCGTGGCGATCTACCCAGTGTCTGCTTACAATGGTTGAAACCAAAACACTTAACATACAAAATAACCAGATTGATCATCGGTTGCCTGACGCAAGCTAGCTCGTTCAAATTTTTGACGTGTTTACATTTTCGAGGTCTTTTAACTTTAAAACACATAGTTCGAAGACGACCGCTCAGGGGCGTCGCCACGCTTTTTCTCTCCCTCTCCCCTAGTTTACAACTCAAAATTTTTTCACCATGCTATGATTAGATTTTGCTATGCATCGTTAACATGCTATGCTGAATTGATCCTCTCAATGAGTGGCTGCCGTCCAGTTAAAATTTGTGACGTTCATACCACTAGTGCAACAAAAAGGTTGCAACAACGTCGTTTTTGCTAGGATTTCTAAGCGATGTCGATAAGAGTTATGATCCGAAATGTCGTAGGGACCCCTGTGGAAACAATGGCAATGTAGTTAATAGCTGTTATTTGTCAGAATTTTTGGTCAGAAACAATAATTAAAAGGGTTTACATAGCTTCACACAAACGATATAGTCACGAATAAAGGTAAATTCGCAAAAGAGGGATACGATTGCGTCCGTCCGCTTTCAGTCGCAACTTCGTCCATTTGCGTCCAAGTGAAATTGTGTCGATCCGTGTCTCGACGAAATTGCGTCCATACGTTTATAGACGAAATTGCGTCTATCCGTGTCTGGGCGAAATTGTCTCTGTCTGCATCCAGATGAAGTGTCCTGCCGCAACCACACGCAATTCCGTTCCTCGACGTCTGCCGCCGGTCGTTGCACTTACTTTTGCTCGTAACTATAACGTTGGATAACAGTAAGTCTTTAACAAAGCATTTTGACTTTCGCCATTAGGTTTTGTATTACATACAAGTATGAGTCGCAAGTAATCTATTTTATCCCGGCCACTTTTCAGGTCGAACAACAGCGTCGTGAGCTTGAACGGATGCGTGAATTTCACGCAGGTGCATCTGATGTTGTTCATCGTCGTAAATGGTCGCCTAGGAGAAACCCACCAACAATGTCAAGTTAGTTACAATATTATGAGTTAGGATGTTTAGTATTTACCTTTTAAGAAAATAAGGGCTTGGTTACTCCTAACGTGGAAGCACTCTCGCACCAATACTTATGCTACGCGAGTAATCAGTGTGATTTTGTTATCCTGGGATTCCGGCCGGCTTATGACAATGGGGCAATATTATATATATATGCATACCATATAGTGTAATAATTAGTGATGGGTACTAATGCCATATCCGAGTGAAATTCTCCTATAAATCAGATTTTCCAGATAAGGACAACCATTATCCTAAAGTATCAAGCCTGTATTTAAACTTCAACGCTGTATACTAGGCCCTGTCATGCATTTTTGCCCTTTATTTTATAACCTATCAAGCATTCCAGATATAAACCACCATTATAGTTCTTTGCTGTAATTCTTGGTTTCTTCATGGACTCTCGCGGACCAGAGGGTATCAGTCAGGAGGTAGTCCAATTAAAATTTCATAACGTCGACTCAGGAGTCGAAAAGCGGTGAGATGCCCCGTCTGGAGAAGCCAGGATTTCTGGAGTGGTGTAGCTATTGGAAGTTTTTACCAACACTAGCTCGTCTCTAGGAGTAGCCTCGCTTCAATTAATGCTTCCGAATCGCTTAAATATTCTTAGAGCATTTGATGAAATGAATTTCAGCTAGCACTTCCGAATTTTTTAAATATTCGCAGAGCACTATTGATGAATTGTACTATTTTATTGAGATATTGTGTAGTTATATTCGAACGGTAATCAACCACACCGCTGTAATTTCTAAAAAATAATGTAGCCGTAAATGGCAGATATTGGAAATGCCAACTTCTACACTGTTTCTTTTCTAGGAGTTACTCCGTTTCAATTAGTACTTCCGAATCGCTTAAACATTCGCAGAGCATTTAACGAAATGATTCGTAGTAATTTGGCCGTGAAAGCAGCCGAACTAACTCGGATACAAACACGAGCCGAAAACGAGGAACGACGACAGCTGCGTGCTCGGGCGACGTTTAAGGCTACTGCATTCAGGGGGTGAGTTTTTGTAGGATTAGTAATAATGCCTTAATAATTTGTATGAAGCGATCAATAAAACTTGCAGGTTATGTGTGTCTGATATGCGGCGCAAACCGGAATAAACTATCGCAGTATTATAACATATCACAATATATTACTGTTATAGTCAGACCGGGTAAAAAAACACTTACCAAGTCGGGGTAAAAAAAACATCCCCCTGTAAATTTTAAAACACATAGATAATAAAGTGATTATTATCGCCATATGTAGCCGTGATACTGGTCTATATAATACATAGAAAAGAGCAGTAAACTTTCCCAAATAAGCCCGCACGAGAGGGAAGTCTAACTGAACCCAAAAAAATGCGAAAAAAAGTTTATGACACAACGCATAAACTTTTGTTTCTCCGAAGTTCTGTTGGAGCCAGAAAGATGTGGTGGTTGTTACTTAGCTAGTAGACGTCCCGCTTCATGATAGACTAGAACTCCTTCCTCTGTTGAGTCATAGCTGGCCAGTGGCGATGTGTTTTTTTACCCCAAGTATTTCAACGGGCGCGGGTAATAAAAAACACTATTTTTTTTACCCTGCGTGTGTTTTTTTGGAGCAACATCACATAAAATACGTATATTAGCTAGTATCCGCATGTTATACTGCGACGTAATCGAGCTGAACATGAGCGCAGTAAGTAGTAATTACATATTCCTTCTATATTTTTAGGAATTTCGATATACACAGGTACCTATATGCTGAGTTAACTATGCAAATACTATCAAATATAACCTAGTATTGCAAAATATGGGTAAAAAATACGTATCTAAAAAACTGTACACAGAGTTCGCGGTGCAAGAAGCCGTGAATAAGGTGCTTAGCGGTGCGAAAGTACAAACTACGGCTAACTGTTATCCCGGTATGTCGGTGTCCATGCTTCGACAACGAGCTATGGCTGCTAAGGGTTTAATTACGCTTCGGAAACAGGGTCGTAAGCCCGAACTTTCTCTTGAACTAGAAACTAAGCTCGCCGGCTACGTTCGAATAATGGCTAGATCGGGTTTGGGTCCTACAGTTATTGAACTGCGCTGCATCATCAAAGATTACATTGTCGCCAACGAGTTGACTACCAGATTTGTCGACAACATGCTTGGAACTGACTGGGCAAACTCGTTCATGAAACGGCATCGGCTGGCCCTGAAGAAAAGTCGACCTATGCAGGTTGCGCGAAAAAACGTGACGTCGGATCCATTTGTGGTTTATGGATTTTATGACATGCTTGAAGCCGAACTCAATCGCCTCGGTATTCGCCATCGACCCGAATGCCTCTACAATGCTGACGAAAGCGGGTTTCCGACAGATCCATCAAAATGCCGAGTAGTTTCTGCCGTTGGAGAGAAAACGTTCAGTATCACTTGTGGCGCTAATCGCGAGAACACCACTGTTCTAGCATGTTGTAGCGCCAACGGACAGTGTTTGGATCCTCTGGTAATATTTCGGGGGAAAAACATGCAGAGTACTTGGCGTGGCGACGAGGCGTTACCTGAAACTACATATGCCGTCAGTGATTCCGGTTGGATAACCATACAGATCTTCCACGACTGGTTTAAGGATTTTTGCCAGAAAACAGCTGACATTCGACCACTTTTGTTGATTGTCGATGGGCACCTTACTCACACATCCTTGCAAACCATTGAGCTTGCACAACAGGAAAACATTTCAATCATGAAACTTCCTGCACACACAACGGACACGCTTCAACCACTAGACGTGGCCTGTTTTGCGCCGCTCAAAACGTATTACGAAAAGCAGCTAACCCAACGTGTTCTTTTGCGCTTTTGCGCCGAAGTCAGAATTGCTTAATATATATGTGTACGTAGTGTTGCATATAGCGGCAGCAGCAGCAAATGTACTGTTCCAGAGTATTATATGTGTCGCGTGTCAAATAAGAAGTCATCCTATCGTCGTTGCAGCTGTAGATATTCCAACAAACGTCGTTACACATCCTCGAAGATTTATCTACTTAGACATTTTGCGTTATGATGAAAATATAAGTTTTTCTTCCCCCGCACAGGGATCTAGTCTCAAGCATTCCTACCCTGCTTGGTCTGCTGCTAATATCCTACAAGTATACCTCCTCCTTGTGCCTCCCGAGAGCATAGGGGTTCGAGAACAACATATGTTTTTTTTACCCCCAGTGTGTTTTTTTTAACTTTTGCTCGGTGTAAAAAAACATCATTTTTTGCATTCTAGCGCAGAACTGGCTGATGGAAGCACGCAAATGCTCGTGCGATAACACGGCTTGGCACGGTTCCTAAGTTGCGCAATAAACAAGGACCGTCAGTTACTAGCCAGTTTTCCAAAAAATCAAGGTTTACAAAAAATGTTTTTTTTTACCCCGACTGACTATACCTCGCCGTAGGGTGAAACGGATAGGCCATGGTTGTGATACGTGCCATAAACAGTCAGTACCTGTAAGACATTAAACCCAAGCGCGGGCAAGATAACAATTTCGAGAAAAATTATTATCGTTAGTTTTTTCCGATATTTCGCATATCCGTATAATATTGCTTTACCTTCAATATGATTATCCTACGCCTTATCGCCCGTCATCGAAAGAAATCGAACGCAGACGAAATCGAAAGATAACGCAATCGATCTTCGTTTAAGCGAAATTAGTCAAATTAAACACAAACTAGCATTTTTATTAAATTAGTTTTTACTCTAACTAATAATTTATTAAATTAATCGTAACCGATCGATTTCCTTTTAAACGAAAACGATCGAAATCGAGCGAAACTCCGTTCGTTTGTTATTCTGATTGTGACTGTACGCCCCAGACAACGCAGCCATGTGTTGGCAATAGCAGCACCTCGGCAATGAAGAGGTATTGCGGATATAGAAGTATTTGACCTTAATTCATAGTTTGCTAATACCGCTCCTTTAGTTGTAAAGAGCGATTTTATGGTTATCGGGGTGGCGTGCGCATCGTTTTTTTAATCAGTAACCAAGATACTTTACTTACTCACGTGGACTTAGAGTTGTTCCATTAAAATTTGTATCACTGTACCGTATCCTGGATCTCTTGCGAGTAATAATCATAACATTCGTTTTACCCGCATTAGCCTGTAGTCTCGTTGGTTTGCATCAATAACACATCCAATTTTGCGCATTTTGCATTTGCTTGCAGTCTACGTACAAGAAAGCAGGATGACACCATCCAAATACGAGCATTTGGCACTTGAGTGCTCAAGACATATCAAAAGATCATCTGCAACAAACAAAGCTCCACAGTAGGCGTAACAAAACACATTCCTGACCCTGTGGCTCTAACACTCGAATTCACACTGTCTAATTTAACCATAACCCCAATTTCATTAAGCAAGTTGGCCAGCCAGGCGTTTAGATGACTAGGTAGATTGAACTGAGTTAGCTCAGCTAGAATATATTTTATTTTTTTGCTATCAAAGGCAATTCGAGAAGTCCGCAAATATTGCCATGACATACTGTTCATCGTTTTATTGCCCTGCGATACATGTATTTGTAGCATACAGACTCATTATCCTGCTCCTAGCACACCTGTAGATATTATGTTGGTAGGTTCTGATTAAGTATTTCGTCAGAACCACATCTCAGGCACAATAATAATTGTCAATTAACTGTTTCAAAGTTTTGAGCAAGAAGGACGAAACACAAATCGGACTAAATGCTTTCGGATCTATGTAATCTCTTTGCCTTGATTTGGGTGTAAAGATTATTATACATACTGTCCTGCGGGCTGGTACATAATATAGTGTCAGGCATGCTTTAAAAACTTATGTGCACCCGTTAAGCTATAATATTAAATTCAGTTTGAAACACTATTGCATAATTTAAAGCATCTAATTCGGAGGAATTGTAATGTTGAAAGCTGCTGATAGTCCATTTAGCTGCAATCGCCTGTTGAATCTTATCAATGTTCATCCACTTTCGCTGGGCCACTCCGTTTATATAACTATTTTCTGCTATCCAGAGCAGTTTTTGCAGAACCTACCATTCTGAGACGAGACCACCGTTTCTGCAGCTAGATGTTGTAGTGCCCAAAACCTAATTTGTAGCACGGTTTACGAAGCTTGGGATGCATCCAATGTTGACAACATCTAACCTAGGTGTCAGCAGATAGGCAGCCACTTTTCAAACTCCTGTAAATTTCGTCGCTACATGTGGTGCACATTAGTTGCAGCTTTTTACAACTTCAAACATTCCTCCTACTGATGTAGTCCACAAGAGTTCACATGTGGCGCACAGTAGTTGCAGTGTCCTCCTATAGAATCTATTTGGTCATTGATATGTGTATGGATATTAGTGGCAGCCCCTGACATTGCCCCAGGTATTTCCGGTCCCCCAGGTGGGAGCTGGGGAGCCCTAGCTCAAAGCCCCAACCCCGCTCCCTCCCCTTTGCCTGAGTAAAATTTTGTTCCTGTTGATAGCACGCGATATATGCTCAAACTAATTTGGACTGACTACGTTCTGAAAATCGGATTCATCGACCCTGATCCCATTGAAAACCACAGGAACACATGAAATATTCGTATCTGTCTTTAGATGGTCAAACCATGGCATTCAGCGTACAGGAAAACATTATCCGTTTCGTCAACGGTAAAAGCCTTGAAATCCTTAAAAAGATTAAAGTCAAGTTGCACTCTATTCATTGTTCTTGGTAATTTGTAGACACTGGTTGGACGGCACAAGCAAGTCATATTCCATATCACGCCGGAATTTTAATAATCGATAGTTCGTGCAAAGAGCCGACGAACCATATTCGGGTCCAGGGAGTGCAACCAAAAAACTTTAGATTTCGGTAAACTGGTCCCGGATTGCGTTTTATGATGTGACGCGTCTGATGCGAGATACGGACAACAAAACGAGGTGCCAGCATAAGCATATTTCGAAAAGAACTCTTAAAAATCAAGTTTTAACTATTTAGATCTGGAAGAAGTGTCAGAACTCTTAGCGACTAACATTCAATAAATGTATTACTTCGGTGTTTCCTAGAATTTCCATCTGGAAATTTTGTCAATGTTGTAGATACAGCGGGTAGTTCTTCGAGGCAGTTCACAAAAACCAATTTCGACAATTTTATTACAAATTTTTTTCAATTTTTTGGTTCCCTTGGTGCCTGAATGTATAATTAACAAAATTGTGGAAAACGTTATCCTCGATAAATGTATAATTATATACACTACGCGAACCGCGTTCATGGCTGAGTCGAATGGTGGCAAAATCAGCTTAATTGCCACAGTTCACGGCTTAACGAGTTAAGCTAAGTCAAACGCTGAACCAATTCTGTTGATTTTACCACAGTTTGTCTCAGCTCGTCAATGCGAATATTATATTATAAAATTGTATATTTATCGATAAAAAATTTGGCCCAATCCCAGTTGGGGGGGGGGAAAAATTATTTTACGCTTGCTATAGCACCCATCTTTTGGAAACTATGCCCCCATAGTCTCTGTACCCCCAATCATCTCTCACCCCCAAAAGAGATCACTTCGTGATCAGGTTCGCCCCTTTTGGAAACATAAACCTTGATGTTGAACTCATTATTCTATGATTTAGGATGGGTTGCTTTTTGGCTTTTGGAGGCTTTTTTTCAAACTTAAGCCGCCTTCGCTTCGCTCAAAAATTCTACCCCCCTTAATCCCCCCATGGGTAAAAAACGTCCGCTCTTTCGATTTAGAATGGTTTTGAGGCTCTAGGGTCAAAGGGTAACTCCCCAGGGTACCCCTAAAAAGGGGTTTTTCAAAAAATGAACATTTTAAAAAGTGACGATTTTTAGAAAATTGACTATAACTTTTGAAAGGAGTGATGGATTTGGATGAGGTCTTCACCATACAATGTGGAATTTAATAGGCTTTCATATGATAACAAAAAATCGTTATAAAGTTTAGTGATGGGGAAGTTGGGGCAATGTGGGTAAGTGATGCAGGGTAATTCCGTAATTATGGAAAAAAATGAAAAAAATTTTTTTCGTAATAACATGGACATATTATATACCGTTAGACGCGGAATGACGAGAGGAGTTGAATGGAGGCAATTTCGTTGCAAAATTTTGATATTGTAAGAAATTATGGGCAAATACGTGAATTTATAAAAAATTAAATTTGAGAAATTTGCTTTGTGGGAGTAACAGCTTAGTGCGGGGGGTTCGGGGGGGCGGCAGCCCCCCGACTTAGGCTTAGGCTCAGTCTTAGGCTTAGGCTTAGGCTTAAGCTTAGGCTCAGGCTTAGGCTAACATGTAATTGCTTTTGAATCCATGTTGTAGTCTGTTTGTCGATGTAGGCTTGAATTAATAAAATTGCATTTCCAAGAGAAATGTGATGACTAGCGAAAAAAGATCCTTGCCGGATCGAATATTTTTTTCGACAAGTGGGGTGATTTGAACATCGCCATTCCCAGTCGTCACACCTACCGAAATCTCCACGCTTTGCTAGGTAACAGGGTTGGCCGCACTCGCAATCCTTGTAGTTAGCTAATAAACGTCGTCGAACAAGGTGCTTGAGAGTTGAATCATTATCAATAGTTTGTCGCGCCAGTTCGAGGTCTCGAATATTATTAATCTCCACAATTTCGTTTATAGGAATTATTGTGAATTGCTGATTCTTGTGACGTCCGGGCATTATTTATTTATCCAAAAATAAAATTAACGTTGGCTTAGGGTTTAGTAAAGTACTGTACCGGCAAACGCAGGCGAGTAGGCTTAAGCTTAGTCTAAGAGTTAGGCTTAGGCTTAGGCTTAGTATAAGGCTTAGTCGTAAACGGAAAAAACTGTGAAAATGAACTGAAGGCGGAGTAGGGGACAATTGTCTCCCTGATATTGAAGAACGACAAGTGGAGAGGATGGACCAATGACGGGAGGGCGGATTTAGTATAAAAGATGTCATTTCAGAAAAATTCCATGGTTGGTTGAATTACTCCCCCCCAACTGGGATTGCGCCAAAAAATTTTTGAAAATTTTGGGTACCAACGGGACCAAGGTTACCAAAATACCATATAAGCTAAAAATTAAAAAAATATTTTTGTCATATACTATACGAATTGGTATTTTCTGTAGCATCCCGTCAACTGAGGCGAACGGTACAACAAATGCCGATGTACCTTCAAAATCGGCCAATTTCAGAATGTGGATTGTAGGAAAGATCACATTATTTTTTGCGGGAGACAGTTATGCAAGTTAGTAAAGTATCTATAGAAAGGCTAGAATTAAGTTTGGATATATAAAAAATACAGAGAAAGGCAGCAGCGATGTGGGCTCCGGCTGGCCGCCTCTGACAGTAGGGGTGGGGCTAGCGGAGTCAAAGTCTGAGCCCCAGTTCGCTGGCTAGTTTAAACCTCGGAATTTATAGTCGGGGAGTCTGAGCCGGAAGGCCCCCGGCTCACCTGCCGGGGGTGTCGGATTTTGCCGGGGAGGGGGCAATATTTTTGCAGGATTTTGTCGCGTTAGACGTTTATTTTTCTCAGCAGGGGGCTTTGAGTTGGGGGTACCCGAATTTTTGCCGGGCGCAACCGAAAATGTCCGGCCCCCCGCCCCCCCCTACTTTGGACTAGCCAAATATGGGGGTCTCAATAGAGGGACGCAAATATTTTATATAATCATATATCATGTACATAACGTATTATTATTGTAATGTATAAGTATATTTTGCATATATTTACATTATGTGTCGTTTTATGTGCATGTCTGGGTCAGTATAAGTGCATGTACGACTGATATACTAGAATGCGCTGAAATTGCAGCTTACGTTGGTCGGAGAAAAAATTTCTTGGTTTCAAAATTAAAAATTTAAACGTTCAAGGCTGTGGGGGCGGTGGCTCATAGGGGCAGCAGCCGGCCATGAGAGGTAAGCACCGTCCGTCCCCATAGCGGAACCCTGTAACAAAACACGTTCCTTTCATGGTTTAACAAGCTCTCCGCTCGCGGATTAGCCAGCTCCACAGGTTTACTATTGTGCGTGTTTGTTTCTCAAGCGGTAAGTACGACTATTGGAGCTTGACAATAAAGACTCCTATGCCGTAGCTTTCCCACAGACGGGGTATGTATTACGGCCTCCTTCCAGGTGCCCCTTGGTCAGCCCCTCCATTTATTTTTTTGGTTTCACCCAGGTACTCTGAGCTATCCATTCGCTGAAAATTTTGCTAGGGGCATGAACAAGGGCCCCCCTGATTCCGAACCGGGAAGCGCCCGATTTTGCCAGGGGGTATTTTCCCAAGAGAAAAACGGTTAAAAAATCTTGTCAGAAACACTACCAAAGTACTTTTGATGGAGAGAAAAAGCGATTTTGAAGCAAATTTTGACAAAATTTGCGAAATTTTTGGCTTCAGAACGGGATTTTAGTACAAACTTTGATCAAATTTTTTGTACTTTGGACCGATTGAAAACTAAAAAATTTTCCCATAGGCGGTGAACCGGGGGAGTCCAAAATTTTGCCAGGGGGCATGAACGGCAGGCACCTGTATTGAACCAAGGGAAACCGAAAAATGCCAGCTCCCCAATTTGGAGAGCCCAGGTATTTTTCTGCACGACTAAAATACGCCAATATTTTTCTGCGAAGCAGAAAATATTCCAGTTTTACCTTAAGGAACTAAAAATCCCTAAATTTCGCCCTGCGGGGCTAAAAACACTATCATTGCCTAACGGTATAGGGATGTGCCCTAATATTGTATGTTTCGTGTTTTCATTATTGTTTCGGGCGTTTCGGGTCATTATTATTTCGTGTTTTTTCAGTGGCCCCAGTTCGACCTGGGAGAAACCGAATTTCTCACCCCCGCTCCACCCCAAGTGCCCCCAGTTCGGTTCCTCCAATTACTTTGTAGCCAACTTGGGAAAGCCAGATGACTAAACTTAGCTAGTCAAAAATCTAACGATGCAGTTTCCTGAAATAATGCCTGAAAATTATAAAGACGCGGTTGGGATACTGCTTTATACCGGCTCCTGTGTCCAGTTATATTGAACAAAGTTGAACCTGTAATGTGTAAAGGAAACAAGGTGCCGGGCTTTTATTTTGGTCATGTTTGAGAGTTTCTGTTCGGATATTGTTGCTTCAGTTCTCTAGATTAGACAGGTATGTATGCATATGACGTATATTGAATTACATATTGCCTGGCAATGCATATTTCCAGTTAGTCACACTAGCTCAAATTGAAATAAAAATATAACTATGGTCCACAATATTTGAATTAATTTGGTAATAAACTAGTATTTTATATGTAAGCGTGACGGCTACTGATTGCTTTTCGGGCTGGGTCTGTCCGTTGTTAGCCCATTTAGGGTGGGTCAGCACTACAAAATTGCGGCCGCTCTCACCTCATTAATAATTAAATAAAGCATGGAATGTACGTCTAACCTATCTGTTGTAATAATCAGGTTCGCATCCATATATAAAATTTCAGAACTTTGTGATCAAGAATGTCTACATCAAAATTTTATGCATTAGATATTTCGCATTTGTTCATGGACAATTTCCAAGAAATTATGCCATCAATGGCCGTTGCAAACTAATGAAGTTTAAAGAGAAATCCAACAAACAACTAATATTTAGATCTGCATGCTAGCGGATGTTGGGTATTTTGAGATATCTGCGAAACTGTCGGTCCTACTGGGAGGAAATGGTTCGGTAACAAGACAACGATTTGAGACGTAACTAATCTCATACAGACTAAACCCGCTTGTACTATTCTCTAGTTAAATATTCCTGGATTGCCTTTGCTGTCAATACTGCGTTTCGCAGAACATTATCTCACTTTAATCATTTTGGAATTGAGTATTTATTGCAATTGATGCAATCGAAAGGAAGCGTTTGTTGTACAGGAGATATTTATGCGCGAGCGTGTTGAATAGCATTTAAATTTTGAAATTCGCCTGTTGAAATATTAGTTTTGCAGAAATTGTGATTTGAAAATAAATTTAGTGATAAATGTTCTATTTTAGCTAATATCTCAGCAGTCGAACGGTTTTCGTCGGCCATTCACTTAGTTCCAGCAAAACCAGTATTACTGGTTCTGGTTCCGTTTCATCAGGGATACATCAATCCCGGAGAAATATCAACTCAAAATTTTAGCATAATATAAGACATGCGGTTACGCTTTATTAAACACTGATTTGATATTAGTTTCTGATCGCGGTCTCGTATTCTGATAAATGGATATTGTAATTTGAAAAAGAAGTGTCTTGCTTAGAACTTAGAACTTCGTCAAAAATGTTAAAATATTATACTGCCACATTATTATTTTATGGTTTATTGTGAACTATTCTTGACATATAATTAAAAGTAGTTTAGTAATCGGTTACGAACTTTGCCGTATTGCCGACGAAGTCAACGGATTGCGAACCAGAAACGACAGCTACAGAAGGGAGAGAAAAAAAGTTGGGATGGACACTTCTGATAATAACTTTTATAAGCAAGGTAATCCGTGATGGAAGAAGTAATAATTTAATTTTTATACATTGATGAGGTTCCATGTGTAATAATAATTATTGTTGGTACCGCTTATGTTCTTGGTAATGGAATTTTAACTGTAAACACTGGCGTTTCACACAGGTCGTGGGGATTTCTGTGGGTATGTTCATTATCAAAGGAACATCACCGATGCGGGTGACATTTCCGTAGTTGTTACTAGCGATATGCCGAATAGTAAAATTTACCGAATATTGGATATTCGGCCGAATACCGAATTATTGATATATAATATAAATATTGTATATTATTGTATCTACACATTTACACTGTGTTACGTTCCAAATATTAAATAAGCGAATCAATGAAAAAGCGTCACCGTGTGTTTTTGCTCAACGTTATTTTTCGCTGCGTTTAATTCAGTGCGTACTGCTGTAGCTATGATTTTGTATTTTTGTTGCAATGTTGTTTATATTAGAGCCTGTTCCACAATCTGTGTTACTCACGCAGTTTAACAACAAGAATGTGAATATCGTGAGTGCTAAATCGCAAAATTCGGGCATTTTTATGTTAATTTAGTGTTGATTATAAAAGAGATCGCATATTCTCCCTCGCAATGGTAGTGGTGCCCCCACCACTAAACTGACTTTTATAAAAATGTTAATTAATAAGGAAACCAACGTCAAAGAAAAATTCTAATCACCTACCATGTGTCGATAAGTACTCCAAAATATCAATGTTTTGATCTGAAAGGTCGATTTTAACCTAGGTTCGTCACATTTTTATCTACAACAGTAAAAAGTCGAAAGCATAAATTTAACTCACAACTGTACAAAAGTCCAAAATCTGTTGTTTGTTATATAAGACAACGTGCTTATGGTTACAAGTGTGCAGCTTGCGCTCATGCTTTCGTGTATTGTTTTGTAATCTATTGTAGCTGCAAGAGCAGTTTTTCTGTTTGTTATTTGTAAGAAGTTACAGGACTTCGGTTGTATACTGGTACGTCTCTGGTGTCAAATTCTGTGACTGGCTGGTGAGTTTGATTCTCCCACAGACATTTTACACATTTTAGGATGTTTAGTAGTTTTATAGTTTTCAGAATCGTAGAGTTCGAAATTGTATTAAATCTAGTTAATTTTTATTATGGTACGCAGAAACGTGTTGCAACCATCAAGTGACATCAAGCTTCAAAGAGCAAATAAATAAAAATTTCAACAAGTAGGTTAAATGTAACTATCCGATACTTGGGCCAATAGTGTTACTATTCGGTCGAATACCGAGTACCCTATTATCTGGACACTTCAAACAGGGGGCCTGCCATTTCTCGGTTCCTCCTGGTTCAGAACAGGTTCCCCCGTCTCATGCCCCCTGGCAAAACCACTGATACTTTTTGCCTTGGGCGATATGTTTTAACCATTTTTTGTATAAATGTATTATTATAATTACACACATAATTTGCAATGTGGTGGTGTAGCGATCGTTAATCGAAAGACAAGCTTGATACGATTATACTTATAATAATATCACAGTAATCATATTTTGACTGGAAATAATGTGCAGTACCTGTCAGAGATACATTATGTACTTGCATTTTGGTAAGAATGAACTATCTACTACTAAAAGAAATAGAATATGTTAAACCGCTCAATGCACATAAATTTTCATTATACATGGGTCCACTTTATGTGCGTACACTAATGGTTCTTTTTGTCGAAATCACGATTTGGCTCGTGCAAAAATCTCCGTTTACATTTTTGCCATCTGTATTCAGAACGCGAACAGTGTCTCTGTGATGTATGTACGAATTCACGTTTGCGCACGCGCATGTTTTTGCTTTTCGCATCTTTTTCCACCTTTTTCTCATAACATGGTGAATCGGACAGTGTATTCATGAAATATTGTAACATAACGATGCGATTGGACATGTCTCACAGCGCTTACTGTAATTGCGGTGCCAAATCGCAATACAGTTACCGCGAATAGCTCCTATTTATTGTATGGCAAATAGTGACCGTCTATATATTAAGGCAAAATGGTAATTGAGTGTGCTGTTATGGTTTTAACATCCTGAACTGTGTAAACTAAAGAACAAGCCAAGTGTACGTGTCTAAACTGGACCCAGGCATAAATATTAATTTAAAATTGCCTAATACTGTTGTTTTAGTGGAAGTGTTGTGATTTATTCGCATATTTTTATTCCCAACAACTCTTAACCATGTGGCATGAAATCGAGATCTGAGGTACTGTTGTAAAATATATCCTCTAAATTTTGGTACAAATTGTAACACAGTTTTAGTCTTTAATCCTTTGTTTGTATTGCGTGTTCTTTCAAAGTGTTTCTGCGCCTTGTAATACAATGTAAGAATAGCTTTTATCGTTTTTTTCGGAAAAGCACACTGTGACTTATCTTGAGCAAAAGTTTTTGTAAAACGTAAAGCAAACTCCTCATAAAAAAGTAAAGCTCCAGAAAATTTCAGTTGTTTCATTTCGCAAACGACTAAAATGCACTGATGCTCGTAGCGACAACAAAATTTGGGTAAAAGATTTTGAGAAATGAATATGCAGTTTTTCTGAAATGATGCATAAAAGGTATATATCATAATGGTGATATAATTGGAAAAGTTTACCTTGTTGTATGGTCGTATTTCTGTGCTTTGTGTGACGTAAACTTTATGTTTTATTAACAGTGTGGTTTGTAGATAAAATGTAAAATATATATTTTAATTTAACATACTAATTATCGTATTACTGGTTTTTGCTTTCTTGATTGATTACACTTGTCTGATTTATTTTAACGTATCAATCGATTAAGCAGCTATTACTACTATATTATACTTTTTTAGTATGAGTGGTGCTCGGTTTGATATGCTGAACCTACAACCAAAGACACCTGATTTTTGAAAAATTTGTTATAGTTTTTGAAATAATTTAATTAAAAAAATTGTCATTATATTTGTAGTAGTTGGCGCGCCAAAATACTGAAAACTGAGCGTGGTTCTGTCTCGGCCAGAACCGGAACCTCTTGAATCAAAAGATGTTTAAACTTTAGCAGTCTAGTTAGTGATACTGTAATGCAACTAAGGTATAGTCTTTTTGTCGTTTTCCGAAATAGCGTAGGTATTCTGTCTTGTATCATATAATTAAGATTAAATATTTAGTGCAAATACTTGATAACCTATACGTACCAATAATCATAGCTCAACAACGGCAAAACGGTGTGGTTTCGCCTATGGCTCAAAATTTTTGATGTGTTATAGTGCCTACGATGAAATGTGGGTTTCTAAATCTACTGCTCATCCTATTTTTACCATAAAACTTTTCTTCGGCTATTTTACATGATTTAACTTGTAATATATTAATTGCAACATGTATAAGTCTGGAACGGTTTCTCGTATTCCAATTTTGTACCAGATATAGTTAATCATTGCAGTAAATTCAAATAGTTTTCGCAGGTTGAGCTTGTGTTAGGGAGCTAAAGAGAAGACGACATAGTAATATATTGTGAAGACGCTGTCATTTTGTCATTCATGGTTCAGTAATCGCATATGTGCTGTCCTTGTGACTTATCAACCTTTTCATACTATTCTTATTGTCCCCGGTTTAGTTACCTACAATTAAACTAAATAAAAATCATAAACAATAATACAATAAATTTTAACTAAAATTCACAATTTATGTTTGAGAGTAAGTTGTTCCTATTTTTTTCTGGCTCATATAAGACATTGTTGTGTTTAATGTTAGCTTATTACTGATTCATTGCACGGTGTCTACAGAATATGGACGCTATTTACTCGTATTGACAGCCTAAGCACTGAAATCACCATTATGGCTGATAAACTTGGTGTTCAGTCAAAAATTAGCCAACACACAGTTGCCATGGTGCACCAAAAACCACATAACCTAGGGTCATGTACTTTTAAAGTTTGGGTGACATTGAATGACTTGTATTTCTACTTCATTTTTAAAAAGCCGTAACGTTATATCCTCAGAAGAAAACAAACCAGCTTCGTTCGGGAAGGGCGGCAGCGCCCAACACAGTCTTACTGTTCAACTCATTTAGTTACTGTCGTGCAACTTATTTACTAAGTGGTACATTAATTCGATTCGTTATGACGATGTACTGCATTAATCCAATTCGTTGTGTAGAGTAGGTTTGGCTGTGTGTTGGTATTTGGGGCGCCTTAAATAACCTAGCAATAGCGTTATCATAGCTCAGCGCTTAGGACTCAAATGTAACTATAACTCAAACGGCTCTAGTTCCATTCATCGCTCCAGCAACAGTTTGTTCAACGATAGTTAAAAGCGAAATAATTCTTGAATTAAAGGGTTAAAATTATATAGGAAACCTAGTTACGTTTAGTATAAGCACCGCATAACTCATATCCCTTACGTCACTCAGCTAGAATTTGGTTACGAAATTTAGAATGTCAGGAATAAAATGACATAATTTAGGATCCGGAGGATGGTCTTATTGTACTAGGACCAGTTCTGGCCCTAAGGGATCCCAGCTGCACCACGAGTTCCCTTAGCGTGTGGTGCCCGGACAACCCCGGCTTCCACGACTCCCCGGTGATCTATGCGATGACCTAAGGGAACCGCTTAGCTTAGCAGGCTGCCGGCGGGTTAACCAGGGTGTTCGGCCTGGCCCCTATATTGGCCCACGTATCTAGTGGCATGAAGGTCCCCCGAGGGAGAGTCAACCCCTAAGCCTGCTCACAGGTAATAAGGCTGACTCGCCTTTCCCTCATATTCCACTTAATCCCTTAAACGAGGTTCTCTGGTCCTAGTGAGATCTCCCGTTAGGGTATCCCTATGCGCTTGGTCATGTTTCTAATCTTAGAGCATGGCACAACGGACCCTGATGCCTAGACTATAAGCGTGCGCAAATCCTAAAGAGCCTAGTGGAGGTATGCTCCCTAAATCTTGGTTAGTTGTGATAATGCAGGGGGCACTGAGGCGAGGGCCCCAGTCCCCTTGGATGTTTTATCTATAATTACTGGTGTTACCTATTTTGGTGTAGTTTGAGCCAAACGACGATTACACTGAAAGCATTCGCAGCGGGAGCGCTCCAGGCGATTAGAGCAAAACATGGATGTAACGCGGGTTGCAAAGGGGTGCCTGCTCGGGCCTAGAAAACGGAGAAGCAGACTAACTTGCATTAGCGAACTGACTCGACGGGGTGCGGGGTGATGGTCTGTTTGCCAAAGGCACAGAGTTTAGTTATTTCCAAATTCCTTAGGGTCATGTTGAAAATGATTTCTGAAATTCCTTTGGTAGACTCTGGTGAAGCAGGTTTCTAAAATCCCTATTGGGATCAAGATTTAAACAAAACTCCGAACTGCTTCAGAAAGTTACACACAGTTCAATCAGTTTACTGTTGAATCCCTTTTTTGCATTTTCCACACGCATTACAATACCGCCCAATCGGGGCGTACAATAACCTATGTACAGCGGTTATAGCATGACAGATTCACGTCGGGTACCCTGCAAGATACCCCGATAAGCATATTATATTTCACTTTGAGAACTGAACCCCTAGTGTATAGCCAGTTAATTCGAGTTCACTATTTTAGGAAAATGCAGACAACTTCCCTATCCCAAATACTGACTGCTCAACGAATCACCATAAAGTTTGTTCTCTGTGTATCGAAACTATCAATGAAAAACTGGATTGACAGTCTACGACTTTTAGGCGTGCGCAACAGATGCTGGAGCGGCCCGCGAACAGTTCGAACAATTTGAAATTCACTCCCAGAGAGCTCTGGGAATGGGTGCCGACGTGAATTTTCCCCGTAGTTGCACTGTTAAAACACACGTCCCGCCCGGCTCAGTATATTTTAGTCCGCCGCCAGCTCCAGTCCCTGTTTGGTTCTCTGCTCAGCGGGTGACTCTCAAAATTTTGTCGGGTCCGCAGTCGCTTGCATCGCAATTTAACCAGAAGCACTAATACCACAGCGACCGAATGAAGATTCGACGTTGTGGCTCGATTTTAGACAAACGGGAGACACTTTGTGGTCCCGCAGATGCAAACGGCTACGTCCGAAAACCTTCCGATCAGCCCCTATGAATTTTACTGAAGCTTGCGTAGTAGCAACTTTTAATTATAACTTCATATTATAAATTCCCATTGAATCATTTGGCTCAGAGTGAAAATTTTAAATGGTATTGCTTAGAGCGAAAAGGCGAGGCAGTATCGTTGATCTCAGCTTAGAAATTTTAAATCACTCCCCGGACATGTAAACGAAGAGAACGTCCGAGGAGCGGGGAACCAGTCGGAATATTCGTAAGCGTAAAATTTTAGACGAATCAGCATAATTTCGCGAATTTCAACGGGGCTGTCCTTTGCGGGCGCGCGAAGCATCCTTCCGACACCTCAACGTCCGCAAAGGACGGCCCTTGCCTAATCGAAACACGTATCAAACCAGGGGAGGCTCTCCACCGTGGGGGCACGGCGAGAAACCAACCATAGCATACCCAAAAGCAAGCAAAAGACAAACGAAAAGCCTTATTAAAACGAAAATTTAAATAGAGGTTTTCAATATAAAAGAATATATCAGCGCTTCAGGCGCATTTTGTGTTTTTAAATTTTTCGGTTGTTGCTTATTTTTCAGGAACGGAAGGGAGCAGGCGGCCGGGGGCGGGATCATATCCATGCCCTGGCTGGTCGCCTGCTTGTGAGAAGCTTAAATTTAATGTAAGTACCCTAGGAGGCCCGAAAAAGGCAGAAAAATGCGTGTACGCTAGGGAAATTTTGGGTCCCAACTGAGTTAGGAGAATCCCGTGAAGCTCCGTTGGGATGGGTGGCCCCGGTTTTCAACAAAATAGTTAGTATGGGGCCCAGTTAAGGTATAGGGCTTGAAAAATCGGGATGTTTTGGTTTAGGAGGTGGTGATTTAGGGCCCTAAAGTTTGAGAGTCTAAACGGGGGATTGGGGGTCCATGAGTACTTACGGGTTGGGAGTAAGTTGACCCGAAAGCGTGATTTGAATCCCTATAGAGTCCTGATGATAATTTAATGTCCCCCTTTTTGTTTGAAATCTTTAAAACCCCAAAATTCTTACCCCCAGTGAAAAATGAAACTTTTATGACGTTAGGTAAATTTTATCGTTCTTCCTACGTATCCAAAACGTCCCTTAAAACAGATATGAAATAAAATAATAACGAAATAACGGTTCTCACTTCTCGGCGTGTCAGGATAGATCTTCCCAGGTCTCAAAACGTTAGAAACCTCACCAACGCATTTTTATCATAAGAGATTCGTACAACACCCCGACCCATCCTGACACTTGGCGTCCCATACAACACATATTTTTATCATAATACAACAGTTATGGATACGTAACATTTCCGGATGCGCACCGGGACCGGCCCTGGGGCACCTAAGTTGTAACATCAATTCCCGATTGGAACTGAATGCTTTTGGGTACTCGAGTTCGAAATTCTCGAACGATTCAATTTGGTCAATCAACGTAATTAGATTACAATTGCCGAAGTATACTTAAGCCGAGTGTCATTTATTTTGGTAACAAACTGAAACGATAGCAAAAATCCCAAACATCCCGATTCAAAAGAAAACCCCATAATCGACAATAATCAAGAAAGCTGTGCACATGCTCATTTGCATACGGCGCTGAAAAATGTCATTAGCTAATCAAAAACAATCAGATCTCTATAGTCAATCCATAATTATATAACTGTTTACTCGGATAGAAAGTAAATAACCGCGCAGAATACATGCGCCAAAATACTCTTGAAATCAACAACAACAATTCTGAGGAATTGACACTCCCGAGGCAAATGTTCTACTGACGGAATGTCCCAGAGGCATCACGTCGGTAGGAGAACTGCTCCTTAGACATGGTGATAGACACAGATTTTAGCTCGTCGACAAGGGCTGCACACTCACGGATGATCCAGCGGAACCCCATGTGGTTGACGTGGAAGCCATCCGAGTCGAAGTGTGCAGGATTGATGGTATTCGGCAACGATCCACGAAACGGACAGCGAGCGATACGGGACCAATTTACGCAATGAAGTCCCATCTTGCGGCAACGGGATTCCACAAAATTTGAGTGTTCCGAAATGCCCGGAACCGAAGAATGTGGAACTGCAGTACACAGAATAATGTCGGGGCCAGCAGGTTGACTGCGAAGAAATGTTTCCATGACTTCCCAAGATTCCCGCTGCTGTCGGAAACTGCGCTGGGCACTGTTGACTCCACAGTTGATGATTATCAATCGATAATCGCGAAGACGGATCCGGAATTGGGCTACTGCGTCTACCAGATCGTGGTACTGACCCCCAGATATGGCAATCGCCTTTCCAAGTGTGATGCCCTGGATGTGACGGCCTTGACTATCCGAAAGAATCAGGACGGTGCGACTGTATGGAACGGGATCCAGCAATCGCTGACCCGGGCTCAAGTAGGCAGCTCCGGGCTCAAGTAGGCAGCTCCGGTCCCCAACTCTGGTGACCAGATGGAGAAACGATACCGGCGGACGAGCTCATCGAGGCAGTATCCGTAGTTGTTGAACCCCGGATACCAGCGGTCCTCAAGGCTGTGGGACTGCTGTGGTCGATAGCCGGAAGACCATACCATCTCATGAGTGGCCGAGGTCTGGACGAAGACAAGCGACTCGAGTTGTGGCATCGCACGGACTACTGATAGAAAGGCATCCTTGAAGGCTTGCTGGCTGATCAGGGCGGACGAGTTGCAGCAGAATATCGATGACGACGTGTCGCGAATGGAATACCCATTCCGGATCAATGCGAACCCCGTTTAAGCGGATCCAAGATTCGATCTCTTCAGGGCGAGCTGCCATTGCGGAGTTGTATCGCAGACGATGAGCGAGGCTGTCGTTACCCATCTGTTTCAGGGTGAGGTAACACCGAGTCATCTCGATTGAAGACATCGATCGACCGACAAAACGCAGAGGAGGATTATGGCTGTAGTAGAGGGACAACGGATGGTCGTGGGTAACATAGTAGAAACGCATTGTGGCTCTGAGAAAACAAACAAAAAATAAATTAGAGAGTGAAATGCACTCAAAAATCACAATATCAACAAACTAGGGAGTGAAATACTCACTCAAAAATCACAATATCAACAAACTAGGGAGTGAAATACTCACTCAAAAATCACAATATCAACAAACTAAATTAGAGAGTGAAATGCTCACTCAAAAAACTACAACTATATTAGAGCTCCACAGATTCGGTGTCACTGTCATTATCGTAGTGAGCGCCGACGATTGAACGATCAGACGTCGGAGTGGAGGCTGTGGCTTGCTCCGCAGGCTCAGGACTGCCCTTCCCGGCGGCAAAAGTGGTGGACTCTAAAGGAAAAAGTAACCGAAGTGGGCGATTAATTAATTTTTTATTTGAAAGCTGCAGAGTGATTGAGCGGCAACGTCCGTCAACTCCGTGCTTCAAATCGACAATTTTGGCTAATTTCCAGGTGTTTCTGGGCAAATTGTCCTTCACGATGACGACTGTCCCGATTTCAGGGACGATGGAGCTGCTGTTCCAGTGACGAGTGGATTTCGAATAGCAACGGATGGCCAAGAGGTATTGCTGTTTCCTGACATTCCAGAAATTGTCCATCATTCGTTGAAGCCGCTTCCATTCGATCACGAGCTGATTGGGCGTGGCTGACGAGGCATGGCATTGAGGGGCTTTGAAACGAGGGACCGATGTCTTGGGACCTCCAAGGAAATGAGCAGGGGTTATTGGGGGAGACGATAGGTCGGAATCGGGATATACAAGTGGGCGGGAATTGACGACGGCAGACACTTCGAGGACGATCGTCTGCAGCTCGACCAAAGAAACGCACCGACCGTTGAAAGTTTTCTTGAGAGCAGACTTGACTATGCCGACCATTCTTTCATAGAATCCGCCCATCCATGGTGACAACTCAGTGATGAACTTCCATTCGACTCCACTCATAGTAGCGAAGTCGTTGACATCCGGATGATGTAGTACAGCGGACCACAGCTTAGAAAACGCAGAATTTGCCGCGACGAACTGTTTTGCATTGTCCGAGATGATGAGACGTGGTTTACCAAAAATGGCAAAGAACCGCCGGAGACAAAGCATAAATTGATGAGCAGTCATTTGCTCCACGATTTCAAGATGCACCGCCCGAACAACGGCACAGGTAAACAGGCACACCCACACTTTGACGGGGCTGTCGTTGGGACTTGACTTGATTAGAAGCGGGCCGAGGTAATCGATACCGACGTATGCGAACGGTTGACACTTGTTGACACGGAATTCAGGAAGTGGAGGCAGCGGTTGCTCCTTGAAACTCCCGCCGTGAGTAATGCGACAGATCATACAAGCTTTGATGACGCGTTTGACTTGAGAGCGGCCGGACGGAACCCAATACCGGAGACGAAGTTGCGACAGAGTGTGTGGCGTTCCGGCGTGGTAACAGGTTATTTTCACCCCCCCCCTGTACTTAGGGTACACGGTTCGAATATATTTTGGTGTGCCCAAAGGCCATGGGACTCTCATTTCAGCTTTAGTATTAAGGTTGCGGCTTTAGGTTTAGTTTGTGGTGGATGGCGTGTCCCATGTTTATGATATTGGTTATTAAGCAGCAGGGAGAAGCGCTACGGTGGAAAGATGAAGGGAGTAAACACATAGAAGATAGATTTATGTGAATTTAATATACCTTAAGAGGAAGAGTCAGAAGAATAAGCCTATTACAACGACGATGAATGTCGTCGATGACGATGGTTGTGAAATGATTGTTTATAGCGTTTTGCTTTTTCGGGTAATCTTCTGTGTTTTGATTTTGTTTATAATATAAAAAATGATGTATATAAGTGAGAGTGGTACGTGTGATTGGGATATATGTTTAATGATTTTGATGCTAGAGATGGATGATAGAGTAGAGGGTCTGTGGGGTCGGTGCTTGTCTACCTTCCTTTCTCCTTTTTGGGTGAGTTGTTACCTTCCCAGATTCAGGGTGCTTGTCTGTGTTTTGCTTGTTGTGTGCCGTGTGTCGTGTGTCTTGTGTTTTTTTGATGTGCTTTTTGTGTGGAAATTTTTTTGGAGGCTTTTGAAAACGGCAGTTTTGAGATCTATAAATTGCTTCGCTCGAGCTGAAAATGACGCTTCAAATTCCATTTCCTCTTCAGCTAGTGGGCTATTGTGTATTCTAGCGTCCACTATCTTCTGCGTGCCGTTGGCCTGGCTTTTGGCTCGCGTATTGTACAGCAGAATGCAAAGCCCGTAGAGAATGTTTGTTGTCCGCAGAGCAAACAAAATTGGCCTATCTGTAACATCAGCAATTGGCGATTGTGGAAGCTCGACTACCGCAGCGGAGTCGTTCTGCCTTTCCCAAGTCCGTTAGCCTGGGTGGTAGCTCTGGAATCTTGGTGTTTGTTGTGCGGTCGTCTTCGTGCTCGTCGCTTTCCGCTTTTGCATTGCCGTTTGTGGTCCGATTCTGCCTTTCCCAGTCCGTTAGCCTGGGGTGGTAGCTCTGGTCTTAGCTTTTGTGGTCCTCCTGGAGCGGCTCTTTCGGCTGCTCGTCGCTTTCGTCTTTTGCTTGCGTTTGGTCCGTTCTCGTCGTGCTGGGGGGGGCTGCCGCGCTTGTCAGACGAAAGTTAACTCCGATGCAACGCTATTACAAAATTCGCTGGCTTGATCGTTAATTTGAACTCGCAAAAGCAACCGTGACGGCACATAGCGCTGAATATAGCGCCACCCACAGAAAGGACGGCACAAGCGCTGAATAAGGCAGCTAAGAAATGCTGTTTTATTCACAAGTGGGGAGATCGCCTCCGCCCATCTTGAAAAGAAGTAAAAAAATAATAAAAAAGTGTTTTTATCCCCCGAGGCAGGAGGTGTGGTGTGCTAGGCTGCCCCTTGTTCTGTATCTCCGGTCTTTTTAGCGGTGGGGTGTGTTTTCTTGGCTTAGAGGTATAGAAATCTGCGGGTTCTCTCTGGCGCAGGGGGCGCGTGTTGTTGTGCTCTGCTGTGTGTCTGTTTTTGTGTCGTAAGAGCTTTTCTCTTGCAGAGTAGAGTGTGTGTGTCTCGAGTGTGGTTCTCCGATGTCTGTGACCACCTGAACAGCGACGATTTTATTTTCTGATCCGGCAATTTTCAGATTTTTGTTATAAAATAGTTGACTGGTCCGACAGCAGCAATGTTTCCCGGCCTCGGCATTGTGTGGGTGCCCCCCTTGCTGCTCCTGCTGCTTTCGGTGGGTGTATTTCTGGCTTAGAGGTTCCTTCGGGTTCCTCGCTGGCACGGTCGCTGATTTGATGCCTGCTGTATGTCGTTTTCATGTCGTCCGCTATTTCTTGCCAGATAGAATGTTTGTATGATTGTTTTGTTCTGCGATGTCTGTGCCCCTGACAGCGCGTTTTTTTTCTGATCCGGCTTTTCAGATTTTTGTTATGAATCAGTTGACCGTTGCGGGCAGATTTGCACTGTCGACGAAAGTTAGCACGCTGGCCTTTATCTAACATGCCGAGTGGATATCGTCCGTTAGTAATATAGTTACGAACATCGTTAAAACTGATGTGTTTATTAGTTTTAGATTTAAACATTTTATAACATTTGTCACAAATCACTATATACCTGAAATAAAAAGAAAAGTATGAACGGTATATAAACATTGGAAAGGGGAAGGTCTGGAAGTACTTTTTCTAGAGGAAGTAAAGATTTTTGAACAGTCTGGGAGAAATCCTGAGGGGAGTAAAGTTAATGGAGGGTGGAGGAGTATCATTGCGCAGGTTTTTTGTTGTGTGGATATATTATGGGATTTTTTTTGTGGGGGTAAAGTGTCCTAGGATATTTTTACTGTGAGTCAATCTAGGATATTTTTCTGTGAGTAAATATCCAGAATTTTACTGGGGCGTAGAGTATATCCTGGAGTAAAAATATCCGTGTACACCGGCGTGGCACAGGCGACGATGAATGTCGTCGATAATTCGAGGGTTGTGAAATGGTTTTTTTTAAGGAGGAATTTTGTATTTTTTGCGTCTTCTTCCACATCAGCAAATTGAAGCCGACTACCGCAGCGGAGGCAAGTCCCTCCGGATCAACGACAAGTTGGAGGGCACGATAAGCAGCTGGCATCTTGTGACTGGTCCCAGCAGCAAGGGCATCTGCAAATCACAGTTTGAACACGACGTTCCCAAAATTCTTGGGGGGGGGAGGGGGGGGGGCGTTTTTTCACAGTTGTTGATGAAACGCCAAATCCAGGCAGTGACGCGGAGCAGCCTGGTCAGCCGAGAAAACTGTTCAAGGATGAATGTATCCCCCGTTGAATCGTTGACAGACGTTGTTTGCTGATGACAGCTGGAGGGCTGAAAATCTTCAGCAGGAACAAGCAAAGACGTGGAGCCGTCGATATTTTCTGGCCAATTGTCATGAATCAGCCACGCAGGGCCTTTCCACCACAGTGAGCTGGATAGCAGGGTGTCCAGGGAGCATCCGCGAGAGGACAAATCCGCAGGATTACAGTCCGTTGGAACATATCTGAAGGCCACGTCCTTGTGGGAATTGATCTCAGCAATTCGATTTTTGACGAACAAAGTGGAAATGCTTTCCTTCCGCTGCCAATGCAATACGCATTGCGAGTCCGACCAGACGATTTTTTGACTGATGGGTAGTTTCAACTGCTGAGACCCAAACTGGATCAGACGAGTACCGATAAGAAGGGCCATGAGTTCCAGCCGAGGTATTGACACACATTTTACGGGGGCGACACGAGATTTGGCAAATATCAGGTTCGAGATGACACTGTCAGACGTTTGCGTCCGAAGGTAAATGACAGCCGCGTACGTCTTTGCGGACGCGTCACAGAACGCGTGCAGCTGATGCCGAGCATCACTGCTGGATGTGGCAGGACCAAGGTAACGAGGAATTTTGTGATCAGCAATTGACAGGAGACTAGTTGCACAAGAATTCCACTGATCGAGCATAGAAGCTGGGAGCCCATCGTCCCACCCGAGTTTCTGAACCCAGAGTGTTTGGATCAGCATTTTCCCGACGATTGTGACTGGGGAGAAGTAGCCGCACGGGTCGAAGACACTCGCCAAACATTTGAGCATCATCCTCTTTGTGCACACCGTTTCAGTGTCAGCCTGGAACGACGAGCACGACAAGGAGTCGGATGTGGTGTCCCAATGAAGTCCGAGCACCTTTGTTCCGTCAGACTTTCCACGATCGGAAGGGGCGACGTATTCCAAGAGGGAGCGGCTGTTACTGAACCACTCTCTCAAGTTCATTGAAGCATCACTGAAGAGCTGCTTAGACGATTTGTAGAACGAGAAGGCTTCTTCTTCCGAAGCAGCACCAGTGATCACGTTATCAACATACAGATTGCCACGGATTTTGTCTGCTACTGGATCGTCCGACTGCTGCAAATGATGCTGAAGCACGGCAGCCAGCAGAAATGGGCTAGCGATCGCCCCGAAGCAGACGCGAGCGAAACGATAAACAAGGACATTGGCACGTGTGAGCGGTTGATTTCTATCCTTGACCCACAAAAATCGGGCCAAATCGCGATCTGGAGCATGCAGACCAACTTGAAGGAAGGCCTTTTCAATATCGCTCACCAAACCGATGGGCGACAAACGGAACCGCATAATGAGGCCGCAGAGGTCATCGAGAATAACTGGGCCACGATGCATACAATCATTGAAACTGGGACTTTCTTTATTTGCTTTGGCTGAAGCGTCGTAGACGATTCGAACTTTTGTGGTAGCTTTGGTTGGAGTAATGACGGGGTGGTGGGGAATATAGTGAACTTGGTGATTCGGTTCGTCCGCTGAAACCCGCTCAATTATTCCATTCGCTTCTTGATCAACCAAAATCTGTTGATACGAGTCGAACAGTTGATCATCTGCGGCGATCCGTTTCAAGGTAGAAGATAGCCGACGTTTTGCGAGCAACTGATTGCTAGGAAGCGGAGGAGCATCAGATTTCATCGGCCACGACACATAGTAACGACCATCGATGCGTTGAATAGACTCATTGAACAGCCGAACAGCTTCTTCATCTTCGTTTGAGGATGTTGGCGGTTTCACTCCGATGTCCTCCAGACTCCAAAACCGCTCAATCGCGACGGTTGGTTCAGGAGTAGTGGAGAGATACATCGACGTGACATGATTGCCTTTGACAACGTCGGGCGCGAGTATTTTGCCGGACGCGACGAAACCGAGAGTCGAAGACAAGAAAAGCAGGCCATCGGGACATTGGACCCTCGTCGTGCCGATGAACTCATAGTAGTAGTCGATTCCGATCAAGATGTCGACAGGCACCATCTCCGTTTTCGAGACGATTGGTTCAGCGAGCACCAACTGGCTAACCATTGGGTACTTTTTCGGATTAATGGCGACCTTTTGAATGGGGCACGAAATTTCTTCAATGACGTTCGCTGTAATAGATTTTGTCGTTCCGTCGTTGAGGATAACATCAAACTCGACGATGTCATACTTGTTTGTTTTCCGTTGGGTGTCCGAAAACCCAGCAGTGGAAATGTATTCGGTGCCCCGCTTCCGAGCACCGATTTGCTTGACGAGACGAGCAGCGATGAAAGTGCGGGAGCAACCGGTATCGAACAAAAATCTGGCTTTAGCTTTCCGGTTGCCTTCGATGGTAGCCGTAGCGGTTTGGAGAACGACCTGCTCCCCGTGGGACAAAAGCGAGGTGTTGACTGGCGTCGGAATACCCGACGAATCTGCTCCGTCAACGATCAGCGTTGCGTCGGACTTGGAGGCTTCTGGCTTGAATTTGGATAGGCACATGCTGCGATGATGTGTCGATTTCTTGCAGTAAAAGCAGGGACGGGATCGGGGACAATCTTTCACCAAATGACCCGGTTTGAGACAGACGAAGCAGGCATTGCCGATGCGACTTCGCCTCGATGGCACATCAGGGTAGCTGACGCACTGATCACTGAAGTGGGCCTCCCCGCAATAAGCACAGCGCTGAGGGCCTTTCGACGACTTGCCGCTATTGGCGCTGTTGGTGAGAAGCGAGGCTGAACTACCTGCCGATGTCTTTGGACGCGAAGAACCCGGAGGTTGCCCCCCCGAGCTGATTCAGGAGCCGCAGACGGCCGGTTTGAACCGGATTTTGAACCAAAAGTACGTTGACTGAAGTCCCGAGCACGAATTTCGCTCTTGAGCAGCTCACGAAGACTGTTGAGTGTCCATGGTTTGGAGCCGTTTTGGCGATACAGCTCCATTTTGACGAAAGTTGGGAGCTTCGATAAGATAATTGGGGTAAACACCTGCCCGAATGTATCCTCGGGCAGGCCAAGGGCGATGAGGCTACGAATGTGACGCTCACACTCGTCGTATGTGACCTGCAGCTTCTGAGCATCATGGGTGACGACGGGAAGAGCCAGCATGGACTCGAAGTGGGTGAAGATGGCAACCTGCTTGTTACCGAAGCGCTCCTTCAAAACGTCGATGACTGCATCGTAGTTTTCCGTCGTGAGCCGAAAGCCGTCGACAACCCTGAAAGCGTCGCCGGTCAAAAAACCCCTCAAATATTTGAACTTATCGATGGTGGACAACTCAGAATTGTCATGGATTGTAGAGCTGAAGCTATCCCAGAATTCATCCCATTTGAGTGGGTCGCCGCCAAATTTAGTTATTTCGAGCTTTGGAAGCTTCACTGAAGCACTGTGGGAACCCCCAAAAGATGTGTTCCCAGATGACGCCGCGGGCGATCCAGCTTGAGCCGAGGACTGTTGATAAAGTTTAAGTTTGGCGTTAAGCTTGGAAATGTTACTCAGGATCGATTCGTCGATTTCGGATGACTTCTGAATCTCAGAAGAAATGTGTTCATCGGTGCTGAGGACGCTAATGAGCTCATCGTTCATCGCATGAAGTCGCGAGCGATAGTCCTTTAGCTTCTCAATACACGCCTCAGCCTCCTCTGCATCTGCAGCGGAAGCCAAGCCACTCAACAAATCAGCCTTTTGGATCTCTTTGGTAACGTTGGAGCGCACCGCACCCCTCGGTTTGACGCGCAAATTGAACGTTTTTTGATCCATGGTTAACTATTGTGGCCCTCAAATCATGACGGAAAATTCAAAAAACGAAAAGTGACGTATCCCTGAAAAAATCAAGCTTGACTCCCAAATTCTGGGAGAAAATACAAAAAGTAGACTAAACCGAATCGATGAGCCTCAAATTCAGAGGCAAAAACGACAAATAAACTAGACTTACGGCTAGAAAGTTCGGATTCGGACACACAGGCAGAAGCGCTGGACGCACTGGACGAAATGTATCACTGGATTAGATCACAACGAAGGACCATGTAACATCAATTCCCGATTGGAACTGAATGCTTTTGGGTACTCGAGTTCGAAATTCTCGAACGATTCAATTTGGTCAATCAACGTAATTAGATTACAATTGCCGAAGTATACTTAAGCCGAGTGTCATTTATTTTGGTAACAAACTGAAACGATAGCAAAAATCCCAAACATCCCGATTCAAAAGAAAACCCCATAATCGACAATAATCAAGAAAGCTGTGCACATGCTCATTTGCATACGGCACTGAAAAATGTCATTAGCTAATCAAAAACAATCAGATCTCTATAGTCAATCCATAATTATATAACTGTTTACTCGGATAGAAAGTAAATAACCGCGCAGAATACATGCGCCAAAATACTCATGAAATCAACAACAACAATTCTGAGGAATTGACGTGAATTTTGGATACTGGACTAATGAATTTGAATTTGAAATTTGTTCTGAACTGGTGTGTGTAAATGTAATGCTGCTATTGATTTAAATGTATTGTATGAAAAGCTGAGAGACCATTACACTATAACATACCTACCGGAATTATTTCCAAGTTTGAATTTTAAGTATAAAAGCGGGACATTGTCCGTCTTTAGAACAGGGAAAATTGTAATAACGGGTGTAAAGTCTCTTGGTGATATGTATGATATTGTAAACGATATATGTAAATTAATTTTTTGAAATAAAGAGAAAAAACAACAGCACTACATGAAAAGGCTATGCTATTTATAAACAGCTTAAATGGAGATTATTGTTGTGAGAAAGTTAAATTATTTGACAGTACAGCTTCCTATACCAATTCAAGCTGATTACGTTTTTGTGATGGGTTACAAGTTATTTGGATCCATAGATAAAAATAAAATGCCTTATATGATAAAGGCAAATTTTATTGAACCAAAAATATTAAACTCAGGGTTTTCGGAAACATTATGCGTTCTAACAGGACAAAAGGTGGACAGTTGTTCTAAATTGAAGAATAAATTTACTTCAGATCTAGTTTTTGAGGTAACAGACAACGCAGGAAATAGACTGTCCTCGTTCGCAGATAAAGTTTTGTACTTTACATTTAAAGTTTATAAAAACATGAAAAGGATTTATGTGTGTTAATATTTAAAACAATGTCTATTAGCGTGAAGATCAACCCAGTGTTTCAAGGACAAAGACACAAATCCAAAAGGAAAACCCTCAAAACCCAACACGAAAATCCCTAGAAACTAGGAGAAAAACTTTAAAGCGCAAAGTTGTTACACGAAGGGTTAAAAAACATGAAAAGAAATTGAAACGTATAAAATCTAAGAAAATTTTCTAATATGGAAAACAGCAACCTTGACTGGAGTCGAAAGCCTCAACAACAAAACGAAATTGAGAGCTGTCAGCTTGTCGAGTTTACCAGTGTCAGCGGACAGCAGATTGAGGATGCTGCGACACCGTTGGAATTTAAGATTCCAAAATCTGATTACCTGGTGGATATGAATCGGTTGTTTCTCAAATTCAAAGTAAAACTGATTACCAAATCGGTGTCTCAACCACCCCAAGCACCAGCAAACAAACCACCTACAAAGAAACGAGGAAAACGGCAAGCCCTTGCAGTTGTACCTTGTAATCAATTTGGCTATGCAGTATTTAGTCAAGTTGATGTCAAAATCAACAATGAAATTATAACATCAAACCAAGCAAACTATCCTTGGATGACCTATATCTTAAATCTTTTACATTACTCAAGAGAAGAGCGAAACTGTCATCTTCGCACTGCTCTTTGGTTTCAAGATAGTGCTTATTCTATGGATAGTTTTGAAGACAATGAAGGCGCTACAGCTAGACAAGAACGTACCTTTTTCAACAGTGATGAGTGTACATTTTACCTACCAGTGGTGACTTCGGTTATATTCAATGGCGGATATCTACCAC
>JASANE010029486.1:0-13176 GCA_030248225.1 Trileptium ribeirensis | reverse complement strand
TATGTCTCGGCATTAGTTTGTATAGTGTAATTTTACAAAGGAATTTGTTTTTATAATGAATAACATATTCATATGATAAGCAATTTACAATTTAATGGTACAGAATTTTAAAAAATCATATATAAATTTGACTGGGCTGTTGCATAAAATTGACAAATACAACTTGGTTAGGAAATTGGTAATTTTTTTTGTTTTTATTGCATATGAATACATAGCTTCTAGGTTAGTGCAAGCATAGTCTGGGTATACGCTACACTCCAAAGCCAACAGTTACATGTTGATGGCCAATGAATTGGTTCGTTTGTCTCCACAATATTGGTTGGGAAATAACCTTGATGAAGGCTTTCACCTAGTACGTTGATGCGTTTCTGCAAAGGATGAGGATTTGGCATTATGGTAAAAAGGATTGTTATAGACGATTCCTAGGCCTCTTCATAGATTGTCTTGTAGCTGGCAACATTGGCTTTAATCTTGTTCCGACCGCTTTGATGGCCTTGTAGGTGTCTGCTGTTTGCTGGGCATTCTGCCATTTGTTTTTTGGTTACATTCTATGATGGGCTGCTAATGAATAACATCTATGAGCAATTCTTTCATTAAACATTTAATAATTCAATTGTAGGTTCCTAGGCTATTGCAAATATTTTGAACGTTTGCTATAAGTGGTTAATTTTAATGGATTCCACAAATGGATGAAAGTGATGGATTTTTTTTTTGCAGTTTGCAGGAACTGATGGTTGATGGATAACTGTTTAATAAAGGAGAGCGTGGGACAAAAGCAACAATTAGTTCAACTACGGACAACAAGCAGAAGCCAAAGAAGTCAATTAGTGGAACTAGCTGACTGGTGGTTATTAGTGAAATTTTTGGTGCTGGCTGTAAAGCATGATGTTGTTGCAGATGGTGGTTTAGATAAAGGGTATTTGCTGGATGGATATTTGGATATATCAACTGGGTTTACATTATGGATATTGATTGGATGATGGATGAAAGGATTGCTGATATGAATGTATTTATTGGTTAGCTTGCTTCACGGACTGGTGCTGAGCCAAACTGCAAGCAACAACCTAACGAAGTCATGTCTGAGACAAACGTGAGTACTCAGTGGTGAGATGCTGCCATTGTGTTTGTTTGGTGCTGGTAGAAGACTTTCATGATATGCATATGGATGTGTTTTTGAGTTGACCTGCTGGAGCCTGTTGCTTGGTGTGCATCTGCAATGGGCTCATTTGTCGTTGATCTTTTAATTTATCCAAAGACGCACAATTCTTCTGTTCTGGATCCCTGCATATGGTGGCCGACCTGTTTATCAGGTATCCAACATATCCTGTGTCTATTTGGTGTGGCTAGGTTTTGTAGCTGGTTTTCCTTATAATCCAGCATTTCTCCTCCAATGATACTTGTTCATAAACTTCTAACTGGTCCTTGACCTTTGCCAGATTGTCATGAACTAATTGATAATGCATCAAGTGCTGTTGATGGTATATTGCGACCTGCAGAACCATATCACTATCAATGGCTTCAAAATTTTCTGGGAACATGCCTTGTGTATGATTTTCCTTTTGGTTAAAAAGTAAAACCGATACCACATTCATAATTTAATTCTTTCATTTTGGGATTAATTTGTATCTCGTGGAATAGATGATAAATCGTACCAGTCTCAGAAATCGAATTGCATGATTGCAAGCAGAGAAACAGAAGGCAAGTCCGTTTATTTACTGGTATGACACGGGTGGTTAGTAAAGATCTCAAATCGACCAAATAACAACGTGTCTTTGCAAACCCATATTCCATGACGAACTTTAATTAACACAGCATTTACCGATGAATACTGTTAACATTGGACTGTGCTTTTTATTAAGCTTTTCACTAGTACTGTTACTTGTAATTACTGTAGAATAAATGGTAGTTGTTTTTTATGAAATCAGCTATGGGGTCACAGACTACGGTATTGCAGCTTGGTCTCAATGGGGTTTAACTGAAAAATATTAAAAGTTGGAAACAACTCCATGCCAGATCCAGGGTGTGGACGTAATATATTACGTCATGCACGGCCCGTTTATGTGATGACGGTGAATAGAGTCATTGTTTTTTTAATGTTTTCGTCTCTGTCTGGGATCTCAATACCTTCCTGGTGGAAAACTTGGTGTTCATGTGGTCAAAAGTGCAGCTAAGTAAGCATTTGGACACTGGGAAGCACGACAGACAGAGGCTAAAAGTTAATTCCGTCACCAAACGATTTCAGCGAGACGAAGTGACACTACACATGACACATGAGGATTTGGTTGATGGCAAAATAAAAGCACAAGCTCTGCGGTGTCTCCCGCACCCAAATATATTCGCTAAATGTGCAAGCAACAAGCATGGCGTGCCGCCAGAAGATGCGTGACACGTACTTACGAAGAGGAATATGACGAGCGGTAAGATCCATGAATTGGATTAAAAACGCAAATATTACATCTTGACAATACAATAGCGCATATGTACCTGCTACTGTAGTGAGTAGATGCTTACTTTTGCAGGGTGTGGGGTCGCCGCAGGTGCGAAATAGTTTTTTGAAATTGTTGAAAATGTGTAAATTGCTAAATTTCGTGATACTTTGCTCACAATCGGTTAAGTTTTCAAATATTCCGGTCGCCATCACCATGTATCGTGGGATTGTGAGGTGGTGATATAGTAAAAGGACGCCGGACAACCCTTAGGCGAGTAAACCCCTACCTATGTACCAATGGGCACCTATGCTATAGACGTAAAGCATCTTTGAATTTCCAGATAATAATAACCTTGACCGAAAATGCTGAAACTTTTCCATTTCGTTATCGCGGGATATTTCCTTGACGGTTCCCAAGTTACTTCACTCAAGCCATGACCATATATTTGACATTGACATATGTATGTATAGGTTAGATGATAGAGGCTAAAGCCTTAAAGATCGAAGGCTGCGACACCAAAGTTGTCTGCACTAGGTATAGGTTTTTCAACGTGTTTTCTTTTCCAACGATACAGTGTAGCACCCTCGTGGTGAGTTTGCCTCATGTTTTAATAAGATGTAAAAGAAAAATGGCTAGCGAAACACTAGACACTACCAATAAAATAGGTTCTTCCTAAACTAGGCGTATTACTTTTAGGTGATACGGAGTACAGACAGTGCTAATATCTCAGTAGTCACATAACTTATTTTCATAAAGGCCAGTTTGGACCGCTGATTGAATTATATTCATTAAGATTCCTTAAATTTTTTATGGTAGATTGTCGCGGGCCTTTTCCAGAATGGTTAACATCACACTGGACCTTCCGTCCGGGATATTTCAGTTTATGTGTTGGTTAATAATGCTGTAGATATCTACGATGGTAGGTTAACCACAAGATGATGCCAAACAGATATTTTTAAGTATTGAGAGATTGTCTTAGGTTTCTTACTAACATATTTCAAACAGCTGAAGCTGAATCAATACAATGTTAGACATTTTTGGTTACCGACCGAAAAATCCACGACCCGCCAGCCTACTCCCACCACGCACGCGATAGGCCTGCAAAGTGGGTCGGTATTACTGCCTGCTGACAAGTTCGGTATTTCGGTCTGCCGATGTGGCCGCCTTTCGGTGGGGCAGGTCGATTTTTGCCTCTATGTGCACATAACAGGACGTTATATCCTGTCGTGCTGTGACTGGCATATATATAACGTACAAATTGATTTTGCTAACGTTACATAAACCAAAATATGTGCACTTTATTAGCGAAAGGTAACTTTCTCTTAGTACACGTACGATTACGTCATAGTCATACTAACAGCTTCTGGGAAGCAAAAAAATAATTACGTAGTTATCTTGTGTCTTATTATATGTTTATATAAATTGTTATCATGCATTACGTGGGTATGTATACCTCTCCGAATTCATGTGTCATTATCACTTTAGATCACTGCTGAACCAAACTATCACGGACAGTACCAACTCAACATTCTCAACATAAAATGTAAAAAAATTGCAGGAGCTATCTGCAACAGGCACATGTTATTTCAGCCGACCAACAAATCAATAAGGTACTCTGTCAACTAAAAATACAACTGTACATAACTGTATACAACTGTATATAACTGTATACAACTGTATATAACCGTATACAGTTGTGTACAAATGTAAAATACAACTGTATCGAATTTTATCTCATGCAAAACCATTTACCTTAACTTAAGAGAAGTATGTCACATCCGACATAATGCCTAGACCAGAAATAGATCCAAGGCACACCGCTGCTATTTGTTAGCGTTGAAGTAGTTTCTTTGACAGCAAAGTACAGGTGCTGCATAGCATTTATTTACGCAGTATATTGAACGGATCATTAGTTTTCCCGTCTTCAAACAAGTCGAAACGCCTGCACTCTTGGAAATTTTATGTAAAACGTTCTGATATGTGGAACACATGGAAACTAGATAATTTCTTTTTATCTGCATAAATTGAAATAAAAACTTTAATCTTGGGCTTCATGAAGAGCGGAGATAATCACAAGGCCTAATGATGAAAGTTTTTAATGGTTATTTGTAGAATGTTTCAGTTAGATTTGTGAAGCATTTTGATATATCAGATTTGACAATGAAATTCATAAAATAAGCTTGTAGTTCACAGCCTGACAAAAAAAAATATCAGCGCGTGACCATCGCACAATATGTATTTCAGTATATTCTACAGCACGTAACAGCTATTGCGTTGAATAAGTGCGTTGAACACGTCGGTATTAAGGATTCGAAGCTCGGCTCTGAATAAATGTTCTTTCGTTTCTTTAGAATAAACCCGATTGCCTCTCTAAAACCAACAAAAAGCTGTGGACGATAATTTGGAACGATCGACGAATCGCTTATAGCTCGTATATATGTATATGTGAGAACGTAAATCTTTCACGCGAGCTTGTGGATCCGAACGTTCCAAATAGTTCAAACGCGGAAAATTTTCCTAAAGCAAACTTAAACCATCAACTCTGCATTATCATGGTTCAACTCCGAACTCTAAGATGTATGTGGTTCATCGGTCCAAGAACTATGTTTTGAATTCGGTATATTTAGATTTTTCGATCTCACAGGAGCTGGAAATCGTGAAATACAGAATTATCCTGAAATTCGCTAGTAAAACGCAAAAATAAGCAGAATTGGACTGAACTGTTACTTGGCAAAAGTAAGAACGTCGTTAGCTAAGTTATTATGAGTTGTCGTGTCAAGAGTTTGAAATTTTTCTGTGTATTAGGTGTTTTTATGTACGAGGTATACCAATTGACGTTATAAATAAATAAACGGAAAAGTAGACCTTGTTCGTGCGACGAAACCGATGACGTGGTGCTAAAGCCCTAATCACACGAAAGTTAGTCAGCGAAATATGTAAACTGAAGCTATTATTATTATTCTATTATTATTATTATTATTACTTATATGTTGCATATGCGAATACGTAGGTTCAATATTTTATGAAATATGTCTCCAAGAGGGAAATAAGCATCAAAAATATATTCACAAACTAAAAATGACGTATTAGACAAAATAAATTCCTATTTCAGACATGATACTAGCTAGGGTATCTATCTCATTTTGGTTCCTAACAAACTGATATAATAATAACTATTTCTATTTCTATATAGCTTTTTAAATGCTCAGGTTATATCGGAACTCTTTAGCAAGTTTGGGCTGTTTCATATATCAGTACGCGGACCTGTTGCGAATTTGAAATTTCAAATTCAAATTTTAAAATTCATTTATTCACACACTTGGAACAATTTAGCCGTCGGGTTTTACATATGGAAAAGCTGCCGACCTCAGTAATGTTAGGAGATTGGGTCTAAAGTTTCCACTCAATAGTGATAGTTCGCTTTATGCACTGCCTGAGTGTGTATGCCGTTAGTGACTATAGCGCTGAACTTCCACAGCGCAGTTATAGGTTTTGAGAAAAAAATTTAGCAGGTCTGTCGTCAAAGATTTCGGAGACAAGGGATGTAACCGAACACTTCAATAACATATATATAGCATATATATCTAATAAGATATATGTAATATATATCTAATCTAATCTAAATATCTAATATACAAAATCGGTAGCTGTCTTGTTTGACAAAGCACTACCACTAAACATAATGTGGCATATCTGTACTTTGTTTATTTAGATATCTAACAATATTTGGCAAAATATTTTTCATATTTTGTTTGAACTTCAAAACCTGCCATTCGAATGATTGGAGGTGTGAAAAATCACTTAACAGTTTTCAATTTGTAACTGTTTAATAGCGCTAATAATATACCGTTATATCCGGTAAACAAATTTATCCAGACACATATTTCGTAATATAAATGCTCAGTTTAAATTTAAAAGTTATTGTAAACAATGATTTTATTTCCGTTCTTATTACTGCTGATATGGCATGAAATTGTGCGGTCGTTTATTGAAGCAATATTTATTTTGCTTAACATCAGCTCTGGTAGCCGAAATAACATGTAAAAATAAAACATGCTCAACCGAGTTAAGTTTAAATTTGAGAAACCGCGGATAGGGAGAAATTAGTCTCTTTGAAGTTGCTCTGTTGCGGCATTCACATCAGCTATAACAAGCATTTGACTAAACCAAATGTTTTAGCAATCTAATCACAGAATTATCAGACTTTTAAATAATATATTTTGTATGTAGCTTGTTTATTGTACTTAGTGTGCAGCTGCAGTCGTAATATCAAGTGGAATTCCTCCAGTTGTATCTTTCATTATAATACATTTTAGATTACACATGTACCGCAGTTGATACAGGCATTTTTACTAACTTTTTTAGAGCATCAATTCCGCTCAACATGATAGAACCACAATAATACTAACTTTATCCCTGTAGCACATGCGACAATATATTACATTCGTCAACAGAATAGCCACATATAAAATTGCGCAAGTAAATTCAAGCTAACCACAGTAACACCCATTGTGTTATAGCCGAAATTAAACCGAAAACGATCCTTAGAATTGGCTCGGTCGTCGCAGTAGTGTACGTATGGCACTTCCCCCGAACAAGCTCCCAGAACCCTATTTCTGCCACGACTTCCCTCCAAGACCGCTATGCTCCAGTAAACATTAACCTCAGTCATACGTATTTGCACAATTTTTTCCCGACAAAACGCAGTCGGAAATACAATACCTCGTATGGAAAACGGCTAGTTTTTGAGGTTACTTCAATTTTTTGCAGTTTATGACACGTTGGATGAACGCCCTCCTGACCCTGAGTTTCCGTCCAAACGCCGCCACCCACAAATGGGGTTTTTTGGGGGAAGGCTAAGCAAACATGCTCATGGGGGAAGAGGGAGATTATTCATCTGAGGGTACGACCTCTACTTGGGGCGACGCCGAGCTCCGCGCTCCCGCCCCCCCCCCCCCCCCCACCCTCTGGCGCTGAAGCCGCGCGTCGAAAATTTTGGCAACCTTTTCGAAAATCCGGCGAAAATGAGCAAAAATTGAACGGAATCACCAAAAATCGCGGGAAGATTGGCAAAATTCTGTGGAAAATTAACAAGAAGTAAGAAAAATTTTGAGTTTCAGAGATTTCGAAAATTCATCGCCCTCATGACCTCCTCCCTCACCCGAGCGATCAGTTGATCCCTCTCTGGAGACTACAACCCGAAACACCAGCTCTATCCCTCCCGCTGAGAACTCAATCTGTTGAACGTTTACATTCACAGAGATTCACACGTAGTTGCTGCCATTTGATTTCATTTCCTCTCCTCTGATTTCTGGTTACATTTTATTTCGGGATGCTGTGAGAAAAGTTATCGTGTGAAAATGAATATCTCGTCATTCCTTACAGGAAATGTAAAGTAACATGGACTTCGGAGAAAATGGCGCTTTTACAACTTTGCAGGACTACTTAACTCAGGAGGAATTATTCGAGCCAATACCGTGGCATTTAACCGTTTAACAGCCGAATTAGTTTGTGTATCGTACAATATTTGATAAGCTAAAGCCGGCACCCGGAATTGAACTTTCAGTATATACTGAGTGTAGATAAACCACTGAGATAGGAGCCGCTGCTCGGTTATTTGAGGAAAGCGAACATATGCCGTGCCATAATCTATAATATTCAAACAACGATTCGATGGTATCTGGCAGATTTGGAGATGAAAGGGTCACACGTAAACTGTTACGATGGTGTTTTTGCCATAAGTTCACTGGAGAAACTATTGCAGGGCTCTAGGTTGCATTTGGTGTTTGGAATTAATGAACTAAAGTTTGAACACGCATCGGTAACGGAATCGTTTTATGCTTACTTGGTCGAATGAATAACTTTGTATAATGTCCACTTATCGAACTTGTACTTTTAAAATGATTACGGTTATTTTCTGCGAATAGTATAACTGAAATCATATTTTTGTTTTTGCAACATGACGCCTTTACACACGTTTCAGTTGTGTACTTATTCATCAAAAATACAGATAATGGCAATTGCTTTGTTTGCGAGTAAACAATTGTATTCTGAAAGTAGAGATAGAATCATATCTCAATATTTTGCCTCTCAAGTTTCACTTACATTTTCTTTATGACTCTTGTCTGCAAACATTTCGTTGCTTCTGACCAGCCAAGTCTTGTACCTTGAGTCGCTACAATATCTTTCACATATTGAATAGAGATATTTTTGTTGTTCTTGAATGAATTCTTCATGGTATAGCTTTTGTTTCGACAATAGTGACAAAATCAAGAGATCTACAAATTTCTTGTGCTGGTTAACAAGCATACTTGAGCGAGCCCTTACATCCTAGGTGTATTACGGATGCTTGATCTTCCTAGGGAGAACAGCCTGTCGGCGAGGGGGAGGGAGAGATCATCAGGAGATAAAGTTTGGAAAAAAAATTTTTGGGACTCAAAATTATTCTTAATATGTGCCAACTTTCCCCGATTATTGTCAATTTTCTCAGTTTATGTCAATTTTTCCTCGATTCTAGCCGATTTTCTAACAACTGTTGCCTATTTTCCCCTAGTTTGCGCCTATTTTTCTATAAATCTTTGTATTTTTGCCGAAATGTTTCGCGCACTTTCGACGTGGCAGGGGTATGCGTGGCGGTGAAGGGGGGGTTGAAGGGCGGGTTTTCAGGGTGAAGGAGGGACGTGAGAATCGGGATGCCTTTTATGGGGAACGGGGGTCCGGCGATTCGTAAAAGACGATCTCTCCCTCTCACCTATGTGAATGGATGTTGATATTCATTTATTCAATATGGGTACATACAGTGGCAAATATTTCACAAAACATAATGCAGAAGATTAAATGATTATTTAATATTTTAATTGTTTAAAGAAGAATAATTAATATTCGTACTGAACAAAATAGAAATAAAAATTTTTTCACCATGACTGATCGTGCAGGTGTAGCGGACCGTTGTTTACTGCTGCGCTGCCCTTGAAGAAGCCGAATAAAAAGCAACGGTGTTTAATGTATCCGGCTCTTGTACTTATTGGCTTACTTGAGAAAATTGCATAAGAGTTATGCGGTGGCAGATGTTCTGGCAGACGTCCTAAGAAACGAATCTAGACTGGCAGCTGGGCCTACAAAAATTTGAAATGGATCGTAGTGGCCGAAGTCTTCAACGAACCAAGCTTGACAAACCACTCAACAAGCCGGGTTGGTATTTCCGAATTCTTGGAACTCCAGGCGGTCCGCGATGTCACCTCTGTTTCCAACGTTGAGATTGAAATATTTCGCACCTTCAATGCGAATTAAAGTTCTGCATCCATTTCTAACATAATGTTTAAACCTATTCTAGAAGTAATATAATTTTCCATTTAGTAGCAAATACACGACCATTCAGTGGAAATATAACCATACGGTGTTGGCAGCGTATTCCTAATCAACCTCGTTATTTAAAATATTTCCAATTGTTTTTACCATTTCCAATTTCTTTCAAATTCGTTTTTACCTATGAAACTTTGAAAAAAACGGATATTATATTGAAAAACGGGCTGCAAATTTTTAAACTTTGTAACTTCGCTTTTACTAAAGAAACGAGACAACTAAATAGTTTTAATCAGCAGCAAATATACGGCGTTCACGTTATAATGTCCACGCTGCTTGGAACTTTATTTCCCTGTAGTCGCGACCCTTCCGTATAGACAGTCAGGGTGACACCCATACTGTAAATCAATAGCCGAGTGTGTACGACACACCCCTAGCTACTGCATATTTTCTTGACAGTGTCGTACACACCCTTAGCTACCAATTAAGCGCGAATCAACTATAATGGACACCCTCTGTAGCTAATGCTGTTTATTAGTCAACTGTCCTGTGTAGTTTTTCTAAATCCTTGATGAATTATCAACCCTTATGAACATTGCTCAGATAATTCAGAACACTGTTAATAAAACTGCCAGAAGGCACGGTGTGCCTGGAACTGTCGAGAAGTGGTAATACGCGTAACTAGCTACCTTTGAAAAAAATTATTAAAAGCATACGGGTGTTTACGACACCCTGTTGTCAACAGTGTGCCTGACACTGGGTGGTGTACATAGGTTCCAAACGTTGGGGACATAATAACGTGAACGCCCCATAAATTATAAATAAAAATCAAAAGAAAACTTGTCTCCAATGCATCTATAATACTTTCCAGACCTAACCTTTCTAAAGCCACCGGGACCTGAGGCTAAACCAAAACCTTTTTTTTATAACCAAGGCTATGCTATGCCAAACTTCACACCCAAATCTAAGCTATAGACAGGCCAAGAACACCAAACAGGTAGTATAATTTATTAATGTTTAAACCGTGCCTTTGACTACTATTTCTGTGAATAATACTAAACCCAAACCTCAAAGTTTGCCTAATATAAACTTTAAAATATCCTTTAAACGTAGGCCACATTAGCTAAACATTCAGCTTTAGGCAGTCAAACCGTTAGGTTATTTTATTAAGACTTTCTTCGACCCAAGAATTAATTTTATTCCTACGAACTTTAGAATAAGGCCTAGTGCTATTGCTAATCTTTAAGCTACGAAAAAGTATTTGGCTATTAATGTAGTCTTTAATATACTGAGCTTAAACATTGATAAACCTCATACATACAGTGATCCCAAGACTCAGACTAAAACGTAACCCTAAGTGTATTTCTTAATCTTATCGTTGTCTAATATCATCAGCGTTACGCTGGGGCTAAGGTGCAAACATCGTCATAAGCTTAAGGGTTAGAATAAGAGTAAAACGTGGCTTAAACTTAACTGTTAAATATGATATCGGCAAAGGTACGCTAAATGACCCCACCCATCCCCCTTACGAAATTACTGAAATTCTGTATATAGGGTAATTTTGCACCGCTAAACACGATTCTGACTATTGTTTTCATGCTGGCCTACAGATAACTCAATATGGCATCCCATCTTTCATCCCAGAAGTATATAAACAATTGGAAGAATGATAAATTCAAACATAGGTTGGTCTAGTGGCTGAGCCTTGTCAGTTTCACCTTCGGGCTTTCACCATGGTTCGACCTTTGCATTTTCTGCTTATTTAATCAATTTGTTTTTAATTAACGCCCCTACTTTCCCAACTCGTACATGTCTGGAACTAGAGGCGTGCACAGGATTGACATTTGAGGGACAAATTCGGGATTTGCATTGACGTTGACGGTGGACAAATTCTGAATCAACATCACAATTTGCGTTCTATTAATTATCATTACAACTCATTGCGTAAAAAGCAAACCGAGTTTAGGAAAAGAAAAAAGATAAAGGTCGAAGTATTAAACCTGGGTATTCCTGTGAAAGTGACAATGCTTAGCCGCTAGGCCACCCGATATTTGGATCCCATTTTCTCGCAATGGCAATTATTACTGTTTATATATGTCTATGGGATGAACGCTAAAATGCCATATTGGATTGGCCCACCGTGAAAATAACAGAATTGTATTTAGCGACCCAAAGATTACCTAATATACGGAATCTGGACAATTTCTTAAGTTGGCCAGATATCGTACCTGCACCCATTAATACCTGTGACAATTCACTTTAATGAAGTCTTGCTAGATTTAGCATAAGAGTGAGCATAATTTGACCCAAACACTAAAAGTCGAAGTATTTGAATAGGCTTAAAAATTGAATAAAGTCATAGGACCTAAGCAGTAACGTTTGAATAATCGTAACCCAGTTGCTCAGAAAACTTTTCAACGCTGTCAAATACCACGTTATCATGGACTTTCGTGAAATTCAGTTTTATAGAAATTTAACATATTTTCAATTCTCTGAAATCTGAGTAAATGCTCGACCACTGTGGGAGCACCTCAGCATTACTTTATCAAAGAGAAATAACGTAAAAGATACATTGCATAAATCACGTTACGTAAAATTTGAAATTGAGAACAGTATTGGAGTGTTATAATGAAAAGCGATAAAATTGCACAGTTTTATTTTAAGAGGCATGGAAATTTGAATTGCTTTAGAATTTCCAGGTACCTATGCAATTTTGATTCGTAGAATTTGTGCATTCGCGCTAGAGCGATTAAAATTTTAAATCGGCTTCAATTTTTTGCAAGATTAATGTCAACCTTAATTTTTGCAAGGTCAAATTGAGTAAATTTTTTTCGGAATATATAGTTTTGTTGTGATACGACCTTGGATTACTCTAGGAACGATATTAACACAGGTGTCGATAGGCCGTTAATTGTCGGACCCCCTCAAGCCATATTTGATCCCTAAAATTGCGAAGAGCATTTTTTGCGAAAATAAGAAAAATTTGGTAAAGTTGACAAAAATTTGGGTACGATTGACAAAAATTTCAGGAGATGAGGGAAGGTCTACCATCCTGCCCGCTAAACCGGCGGCCCTTTGACACCTATGGGTGTTAATTTCCATTTATTATAACTGAAATGCTACCAATTATTTAAATTATTACCATATGCTGCACTAAATTTTTGTAAAACAACTTAAACCAGTCAAGCTATATTGACTGTACTTCAAACTCTTTATTTAGGTTTCTAAGTCTCAGTTTTGAAGCAATGTACCGAAAGTAACATTTTTCGAATATTTATTCTTGTGTAGTTTGAAATTGTCTACGTATCTCAAAGGGAAAATCACACTATTTACATCAATGATCGATATCGGTATTACACAATAGGAAGGAAATCTAGATAACATATGCAAATAAATTTTGTAGAAAACACTGGAAGATTGGAAGAAGTTAAAATTCACTAGTACA
>JASANE010029485.1:0-18378 GCA_030248225.1 Trileptium ribeirensis | reverse complement strand
GTACTTCGTTCAGTTACGTATTGCTTTCAAGGGCCATAACTTTGATGCGAATATCACTGCTGGTGTTTAAGTTTAAGTGGAGTAGCCTTGACTTTCTAAACTTAACGTTGGGTAACAATGTCACAAACAAATAGGTATTTACTGTCATCGTAATTTATATTATTCTTATTAACCTCCCAAAAAAACCTTGAGTGAGCACAAGCGTTATTAGATATAACCGTATTTGAATTAACACGCGCCTAGATCATGCTTGCGGGAGCGGGAATGTTAACATAAGGAAATTAATTCGCCTAAATCTAAGGAAAAAGATAAATAATAAAGGATAAAGATTATTAAATAGACGAACGAGTCCAACTGTGTGGCGACTACGTACGAACCTCAGCAGAGGAAACTAAATAGGGTAAATCTAATGCAGAGTTTAAGATACTCAAATCAACGTGCGGGTCCAACCGTTCGGCGACCTCGTACGAACCTCACAAGAGGACTTAACTAATACATACCCTAATTGCAAGTATTAAATAACTAACTCAAAATAATTGTGCGCTCAATTCTGAGTTGAGAGAACTTATCCAGTGCAAGGTTTGCTTAATAAAAATCAGGCTTAACGAAATCGTGCTTTAATTAAGTGGTAACGGGTTTTTCATTTACGGAGTGTCAAAAGCATACAGAGTTCTTGGAATAAAATTGGTGATGAAACGAGTCGTGCTTGAAGTGGCTAAATACTTGGAAAGTATAAGACACGTGGCTAATAGTGACATTACGGAAACCGGACTGGTGTGTTACGTATTATGCTAATTTAAAATAAAAGTTCTAACTTCGGCTGGTTTGACTTCATATCGAATCAAGTACCGAGCAATTCGAGTAGTCACGCTGCAGCGCCATAAGAAATCAAAGTACGTTGACCTAAGTAACGCGCGCCAAGGAAAAACTACCAATAATCCCCACCGGCATACTACTGGCAACGCGTACAGACCACACATCTTCGAGTGACGAATCCCGTCCCTGTTTAATTACCCGATAGCCGCCATAATAAATTAAAGTCCAACCCTACCCCCCCAACTGAAAATTATAAAATAACAGTAATGCTCATCTTTGTCGGGCAACCACAAGTCTACCAGTTGGAAAACCGGACCAAAGTCTCCCCAAAACCTCCAAAATTCCTAAAAACCACGGGTTGGTCACCAAAAACCTCTATTATATCCCTCTATACATTTTGTCTTTGAGTTTTTCTTTTCGTTTCATTGTTTTTCGATTTAGTTGTTTTCAACTAATGCTAATTTGCATAATTAGAATTAGTTACTTATGTTAGCTAACATGTGATAACCCTGTTTTGTTGTTTCAGTTCAGTTGTAGATAGGGTTAGGTCAGGATTGACATCTTGTGAGTCTACGCTTTGGGTTTACTATTGTTATAAAACAAGCTTCGTCACCACATGCTTCGTTTATTTGTGTTTGCGGCAACTTACTCGAATTATCTTATTGATTCTATTTTAATTTGTTAATTGTGTCGACTGATCACCTAGCTAGCTGTACATTACGAAAGTTGTATTTTTAACGAATATTAGCGGTTTTTCGATAAGTCTACGATTAGAGAGTTACTCGGCAACTGGTATCGGATTCTAATCTTAGTTTTGATCCTTTGTGATTTATTATCAAAAATTACTCAGTATTTAAAAGCTTTTGGAGTATTGACACAATTATATACTGGCTATCATTGCAAAAAAATTAACGTTGAGTAAACCAAGTTTCACAAATAGGTACACTAGCACCTTAACTTAACTTAGTAATATTACCATTCCCGTATAAAAATCTGAGTGGAGAACGAGCGTTATGTGAAATCATAACGCCTCCACATAGAATTTCAAAGTATAACCGGTAGTTGAGAAACACCTCGTGGAGTTAGTCCGGAAGGGAGTACGTGAGCATACTCAGGGTGAGTTCGGGGCGTGGGTAACCAAAGTAATTAAATGGGAACTAGAGAGCAGTTGCCACTACTAATAATTTTAGCGGGCTCTTCAACCGTCCGGAGACGAGAACATTAATATAACGGCAGGTAATTAGCGTAATTATAAGACCTTAGGATAAGGTAGTTAAATAAACCTGCGGGGCTAGCCGTCCGGAAGGCTTCGTACAAACCCATAAGAGAAGTAATAGATGTCTGGGGTCCTATAGGCTAGGGGAGTCCAAAACCCTTAAAATTCGGGATTTTTCACATTTTTGTTTATTTAACGGTCCGTAAAACTTACTTGGAGATTTTAGTTCTTAAAATTTTAACTTCCTATCTTAGCCTAATTTGCACATTTGCTACTATTTGGTTGTTTTAGCTATCTAATGTTCATCTAATGCTTTCTAATGTTTAATTAATTGTAAATCTAAGGCTAAGCTTAAGGTAATTAATTAACCCTGCAATCGGCCAGCCACTTTCGGGGTTCGGTTGTATCAACTAAAAAGAGCCCTAGTAAAGTACTATATAGATAACGTAAACTCTAAGAGTAAAGCATTAAATAAGGAAAGTATTTTTTCATGTATGCTTAACACTAGTAGATTATCACATCATTGCCAAGCTGGTGAACCCTGATTGTTGAATGCGTGGGTGTGGGAACGAAGAGGCAGTGGAAGGACGCTCGACCACCCTCGAATTTTTCAGGGGGGAGCTGTTTCAACCCCGGACTTTGCCTCATGCTTTCAAAGAAACGCCTTAAATAAGCGAATTTTGCCATCCAGTTAGCAGTCTGTTACCATTATTCTGCGAGAAGACCTGCGTACTGTGCTCAATACGTTTAAGAGGAAATCACAATGTTCGACAAATTGATAGACCTAGTTTTGTAACTAATCTTCTGTACTTGTATTTTAGACTCGCCACACATGGCGTCACACTGAAAATCTGATACCACTTTCTCGAATTAGTCTGTTGATATTATAAATTTGCTGAACCACACTTTTGGGATCACTCTTGAGGCAGATGTGGGTATAAATATGGTTGGTTGACCTTTTTAGAAATATAGTTTTTTTTCAATTTGGTAATGGTATCTCACATTTGTGACGACAAGCGAGTCTGTTGTTCAAAGTTATAAAACATGCTGAATACGGTAGCTTTAGGCTATTTATTCTATCTTGACTATATTATACCTTTTAGACTGTTCAACACTTTAACGGTTAACGAACCCCATTTGCAGAATGTTGTCTTTCTTCACTTGTTTGGTTATGGGTTGAGTGAAGGCCATCTATAGAAATCTATTATATATATATAGGTTTTTCAGTACGGTGAATACGAGGGTTTGGTTATCTAGGCTCCTCCAACATGAATATATATTCATGCCTCTTCAAGTGTTTGAAATAGGTTAGGCTCGATGAACGCGATTTCCAGAATATATTTGTTCGGTCGTCAGTATTTTATTTATGCGTTAGTCCAGTTTAGGTGCGTACACATGGATCTTTATTTTGTCAAGTTTGTTCACAATCGTTAAAGCGATGAACGTTTACAAATCACGATTTTCTCTTTATGTACACGTCACTATTTTCGATACAAGACCGCTTAGGTGCTATTTGCGGTCACAATTGTTGCGAATTCACATCGCAATTTGCTGATCACTGACATGTGAAGTCTTGATTACTAATCGCGGTCGTATACCACAATACTCACACTGACCGCGAGCATAGCTGTCTGACTAAGCATGTCATTTGACGAATGTGGACAAACGTGCGAAACAGAGAAATGTGCGTGTACGCAAATTCCGTTCGCACATCATCGAACCTTTGTTCGCATTAACTAAACTGTGAATACCGTTGGCACTTATATTAACTCTAATGTTTGCAAGATTCAGTTCTTGATAATGGGAAAATGGGGCGCCTAAAGTGGACTCATGCGTTCAGGATTACGTGCAGTGCGCACATTATGGGTGGTTTATATAGATACAGTTTTTTTACGAATTTTTGTGAATATAAAGTCAACACGAATATGTCATACCTTATGAGTGGTTATCATTGGTTTTGGAACGAAGAATTCGGTTTTCGTAATGTATATATAAATAGTCTGTCTTCATTAGTTTGATTTTTTGTGTTGCGTGCATGGCTTTTAGAATGGCCTGCGCCGGATATTCGGTATGTTGGATACAGTGGTGTGGTCACTGACTTGTCATATGCCCCTCGCGGACAGGGGCATCAGTCGACGTACCATAATTCCAAATTTATAACGGAACCGAATAGGGTGGGAGCCAAGGGGAGGCCTCCCGCCACCTCGGTTTAGAGAAGCCAAGATAATGTAGAATCAAACGGATTTGATTCCAACAAAAATGTACTAGTCCATTTGAGGAGCTTTTAAAGAGTTAAACGTCAACTATCGGTGAACCCGAATTATCGAAAAGAATTTCGTCTGTCGCCGGAAAACCTGTTGCAGTTAATTAGCTATTAGTATAGCTGTAGCCACGTTTCACCGTTACTTGTGAGGTACTTATAACACTTGTTGCACTCGGTTTAATGGTATTCTTATATTAATACATTACTTATTAGCAGATATAAAAATTGTATGTTTGCTAGAACTTTTATTCGGCGAGCCCATAGCTCCCAGTATAGCGGGCTTAGAGACAAGATTGTTAGAGCTGAGTAAGTTCACGAATTTTATGTTTTTTAACAAATTTGCTTAATTGCTTATTTTTACTGTTGATTATTTGGATTCTGAGTGTAGTTGGTGAAACGAGTAAAGCGTAGAACTCCCACTAGCCATACAGTGGTGAAATTTGATAATGTTCGCTACTGGGTTTTTAGGTCACACGCATGACTTATCTTTGCCAGGTCGAATTGATTCGCGCGATAGCTCATTTGATAGCTTGAAATTTTTATTTATACCTGTTAGTTGAGCACGGATCCGAATTTCAATGTCTTCCCAGGAAAAAGCGGCCCAAAGGTTTTTGTGGGTTTCCGGAAGTGCCCAAAAATCCGCAAACAAGCGGTATGAGACTATATAAGGCTTTGCCACGCTCCTCTTATGGTGTGAGATTTGATAAAAAGGGGCTTTTAAATTTGTCCGTAGAACTCACAACGCTACGCAAGTAAACGGTAATATATACTTCATAACCGCTCGATCTATATGGTTATTAGCTCATTTTATAGAGCAACTTATCCCCTGTGCAGATGCACTCTGTGAATTCCTCAATACGCAATAATCTGGTAGACATCTTCAACTATTCAAGTAACATGGCTAATATTCGGCTCATTTTATAAACTGATCATGCTTATGATAGCTGTGAACGTCTTTCTAAATCTGGACTGTCCACAGTGTTCTGAAAAGTGGGCTGGTCGAATCGCGGTGAGCCCCATGTTCCTTCAAAAATTTCAAAGTACTGGATGATCAAATTTTGCTCTGTATGTTGCATATTTTCAGGCCTTTTCAGCTGCAAACGCCACCAGCTAAATTTTGACTTCGCTCCACGGTTGTTCCCAGCACCTTCCAGGTATTTCGTGGTGACATCAAAAACTTACCTGAAAAAGTGGAAAGACAAATTATGTGGCTTGGAAATATTTCCAAAATTTTTACGGAATAACATACGTATCACAACAGGACATCTAGTAACTCGTGGCGAATGGAAGCGGGACTACTTTGCGTACTCTACGTGCCGTGTGTAGAGTGACGCAAGTTTATGCAAGGATCGGGGTTTTCTCAATAATTATATGTCTGCAATTTTTCTGTGAGTTTTTAACTTTTGCTGTTCGTTCGCATATCAGCTGCAAATATTGTGAAACACTGACTTAATAGCTTTGGATCCAGAATGAGTCAGTAGCAGGGAGTAACCGGAATTCCGGTTCCGGTGAAAGTCTTGTTCCGGTTCCGGCTAAATGAAAAAACATACGCGGAAATAGAATTCCGGTTTAAATTTTTTTAATTTTCCACATTTTTGCTTCATCTGTGGCTCAAACATATGTAATATACACCATGATAAAGTTCCAATACAACCAAACAAAAGAAAAGATTAACTCAGTTAATTGTCGTGTGAAACGTAAGTAGGACACATAATTTCAGTAAGAATTTTTTTGCCTTAACCGTGCAGGAGTTAGTTAACAAAACAGCTTGTACAAGCTATTTTAGACATTCAGAAGTCTGCCGGCTATGTTAGAAGTAAGCCGATCCAACTGGTAACAGATTATGCATTATGTAGAAGTACTTATGTGTAAGGTTGGCTAACATAAATTGCGTGTCACACATCAACCAATGCGCCTGTGAACATTGTAAATCAGTCAAACTGTCTCAGAGGATTGATCAGAAAATTATAGTATACCTTCCTTTGTTTTCTTTAGTATCCTTTATAGTATCCTTTGTTTTCTTTTAGGACCATATAAACCAATAATTCCAACTTTCCTACAACATAACAGGTGACAAAATGTATGTGTTGTAAAGGGAGGCTATTGGAGACAGAGTGAAAGTGTTTAGTCTACACTCTATGCAAACATGTTTACTTTCAAGCACATTCAGTTTGACGCCATTTACGCAAGCATTTTTGTTGCTGTGGGGACCAAAACCCGACATATTGATCGATACATAAACACCACTAGCTTCCTCAGTCTCTTCAAAGTTCCAGATAGGCAATAATGCCATCGCAATACTTAAGTTTAATGTATTTTTAATACAGTTTAAATCCACTGTGCCTTCATTTCTTCGTTCTGCTTTACTTCATATAAGTTTCGAACACCAGGTTCCGGTTATTCCCTGCTTAGTAGGTATACACTTTCGTTTAAATTACATCTCGGGCTTGTCCATTCGCTGAAAATTATGCCAGGGGTATGAACCGCGACGGGGTGAATTTTGCCAGGAGCATAAACCGGGTGTCGAAAAAAATTCAAAATTTAATATATATTCTTAGCGAAAAACTTATAAATTGCTAACAAATTGGCTCAAACGTCTTTATTGGGCTTAAAACAACTTTTCAACCAATTTTTGCAGCAATTGTCAATTTTTTAATTGCGGAAATGAATTTTTGTAAAAAATTTAGTAAATTTTTTATGTCATGTGGGGTGGTTTTACTGAGGCTGAGTTAGTCTAAATTTACCAGGGGGGGCCAAACGGAGGGCGCTCGTTTTTTTTCTACGGGACGCATCAACCCCTTCTCCAGAAGCCGGACACTTACACAGTCTATTCTTTTCATGCTATACTGGGGCTGCCTCTCCGCATGGGGCAGGGCTACCGAGCTTCCCCAGAATTTCGGCGGTTCCCACCAGGTCATGCCTCCCAGGTAAATTTTGGCTTCCCCTGTCAACCCCCAGCACCACCCAGGTATTTTCAGGTCCGCCAAACATGATCGTCCTAACAAGAAATAGTTACTAGTCGGTAGTGGAACTACATTTGTGAGCGGAGCTTGGGCTGTGGCATTACGAATGTACTCAATTTTATGTTCTTGTAACTACATTGCATAGGGCATAGGGTTTATCATTGGTAAGAATATTATATTTGTATTCTTCTACCCAAAAACCTATAATGGATTGATCGAAACGATTCTATTTCAATAAATAACACAAATATTGCAAAATTCTCTATTTTAGCTGCATAAAATTAACTAATTACCTAATTGCTAATTAACCACTCAAAAATTTTTTAATCCCAAATATCAGGTGCACACTCTGACATGATAGGCTTTCAAACAAAAAAAGTTTTTTAAAATCGGTTCAGTGGTTCTTGAGATCCGTCGTACCGAACGAACGAACGGACGGACATCGACCTTTTTACTCACAGACAGAGAATATAAACGCTTCGCCGAGCTCCGCTCAATAACAAAACTTACGTAATATTACTGCATATATTTCGATTATGACAAAGCGCTATAGAAAATGAAGTTCAACCTTACAGAAATAAGCATTTTCAGTTTTAAACAATAAATATACTCAGAAATGATAAAAAGTTGTAAATACTTTGAATACGAAAAAGTACAGTTCCCCGAGGCTGCAGCTGGGGGCCCCACAGCTCAAAGCTCACAGTGAAAATTTTGGTCCTGTTGAGAGGCCGGATACTGACACAATAAATCTGGCTTAAAGCTTAATCATTATTCACCGCAGTATTACAATACATCAAGAGATTAGTGAATTTCTGCTTTGTTATTGTACCTAAAGCATTTGAACGTAATTGGTATGGGCGCGCTCCAAATTTGCCTGAATATAAAGTCCCACAAAAAAGAGGAAGGATAGATATTGCGCGAGGCACTTATAGTTTTTAACACTGTTCTACCGCAATTACACGTTGTATTTACAAGATAAGTTTCCAGAAGGAACTTGTGTGCACGGCGAACATAATTTCGCCATGCCAGCGCTCGATGCCAAAGCAAAATTAGTACGATGACCGTACTAGAGTTCGAGGATTTGGAAATATACGTCCCGGTCTAGATCAAAGACAATTATTTCTCTAACTTAGGACTTGGGCCAAAATAACGACAAATTTGTGGACGACGCTGTAAGTCCAATTTATTACCTATATACCAGGGAATAACCGGAACCGAAATTTACCGGAACCGGAACCAGCAACCGGAACCGTCCATTTAAACCGGATCCGGAACCGGAACCGGAACCGGAACCTGGTCTTCGAAATTTATATATAGTAAAACAGATGATGGAAGAAATGAAGGTATAGTGGATTTAAAATGCATTAAAATAACTTTTACATTAAAGTTAATGTATTGCGATTGTATTATTGCCTTTCTGAAACTTTAAAGAGACTGAGGAAGCTAATAATGTTTATTTATCGATCAAATATGTCGGTTTTTGGACATTCAGAGCAAAAAATGTCTTCCACTATACACCATTGCGTATACTGCGTCAAATCGAATGTGCTTACAAAGCTTGGAGCGTAGAATACACACTTTCGCTCTGTCTCCAGTCGCCTCCCTTTACTACACATACGTTTGTTGCATGTTCTTCTGTAGGAAACTTAAAATTATTGGTTTATATGATTCTAAGAGAAAATAATAGATAGAAGGTAATTTTCTAATCAGTGGTCAGAGACACTGTTTAGGCTATCGTTGGACAAACAGTGCCCGTCAGTTAGATCATAATGATGATAACTTTATAATCAGAATGCTATAAATGAGACACACTGTGATGTTGCTCGCACAGTTTCAATAAATACAGTTCATTGCCTAGAAAGCAGTTTCTAGCTGCGTTGCAGATAACGTTAGTTTACTTCAATTTAGACTGATTTATCAAGTTTACAAGCGCACTGGCGGGTGCTTGACGCAATTTATGTTAGCTAAGCATACCCAAAGTACTTCTGCGTAAGCCATACTCTGTTATAGAGTTGGACCTGTTTAATTTCAAAGTATCCCACAGACTTCTGGATGTGTAAAATAGCTGCTACAAGTATCGTCCTGGCTTTGATTTAACAAACTCCTACAGGTTATTATGAAAAATTCCTGCTCAAATTATGTGCCCTACTTACGTTTCACACGACAAATTGGTTAGTTAATCTTATCTTTTGCTTGCTTGTATTGGAGCTTGATCATTATATATGATCATCAATATATATTACATATGTTTGGACTACAGGATGAAGCAAAAAACGTGGAAAATTTCAAACAAAATTTTTAAACCGGAATTCCGGTTCCGGTATGGTTTTTGCCCTTTGCCGGAACTGCAACCGGAACACGATTTTTGCCGGAACCGGAACCGGAACCGGAATTCCGGTTACTCCCTGCTATATACATATTCTTTTGCTCTCCTCTCTTGGTGTGGATAATTTTGTGTTATATAAACCCTTTTATTACGTTTTGTACATTTTGAGTTTAGGTACTGCAATTTAATCAGGTGCATAACCATAATATTGATAACCTACCTTATTTCAGTCTTTCTTTTTATTGTTATAGATATGAAATATCAAAAATTACCGAATACACCGACAAAGATGTTGAGCGAGAAATGGTTCCAGTGCGCCGTGACAGACAAGATCCGAAAATTAAATCGCTCGTAGAAACTGTAGATCGCCCAAAGAAGTTACCCTCTGTAGTTGATATTAGTATAAAGGTATATATAATTTCAGTTCTTATTTTGTGTGAAAAGATGGTTGAAACAGAGCCATTGAAGCAGTCGGTGTTTCCATTGAGGGGCTAGGTGGAAAATCGTGAACATTTCTATTTGTCTGTCGCTTTCATTTTCAACTGGGTGGATTTCGATAAATTTTTCAATCGATATTTAAAGCAGGAAAATTAAAAACGAAGACCACCATCACAATCAGCTCATCGAACTTAATAACACTGTATACCCACCATTTATTTTGTGGAATAAGGCTTTGTAGGTCCGGATATGGTTCGTCGACCCTTTGTTGTACTGGGCTCTCCATTAGCTGAAAATTTTGCCAGGTGGAATGAACTGGAGTGCGCTCGATTTTGGCTAGGGGCATTTTGTTAAGAGAAAAACGGTTAAAAATCATATCAAAAACACTGCCAAAACGGTTTTGATGGCATGAAAAAGCGATTATGAGGTCATCATCATCATCATTCGACTATGAGGTAAATTTGAAAAAATTTGTGAAACTTTTGACTTCAGAACGGAATTTTAGTACAAATATTGATCAAATTTTTATGTGCTCTGGACCGATTGGAAACAAAAAAATTGTCTAGAGACAATGGACCTGGGGAGCCCAAAGGGGCATGAACGGGGACACCTGTGTTAAATCAGGGGAAACAGAAAAAAAGCCATGGCCCCCCGCTTTATAAAGCACAGCTGTATGTATTATTTTTCTTAATTTCCGGATGTTATTGTGCTTTTTGAGATAAGAATGTGCGTCTGTTGGGTTATCAAGCAAGCCGGCTACGATGGTGTTGCTTTCTAGAGTCCGACTTCACTAAACTATACCTTTTCATGGGTTTTATTGCGCTCAACTAACCCGATTTCCAAACTGTTGCGTGTTTTCATACGTATGGTTGGCTATTTATTGCGTGCAAGACATCAAGAATGATCTATAATATATATTATATATATAGGTTTTTACGAACGTTGAATACAATGATTCGGTTATATGAAGTACAGCACGTATATTTCATGCCTTTTTCTTTGTTTTTAACGGAGTGTCAATGAACAGGATTTCCAGAATATGGTCTGTCTTCAGCAGTTTGGTTACGTACTGCATACAGTTGTATCAAGAATGGTCTATATCAGTGAATAAACTTCAATATTTGTCCTAACCGGAAGCTGGTCTTATGAATGAAGTACAATTAAATGAAGTATTAATGAGCTTCTTGCTTTTTGGGGTGAAATATTTGCATATATGGCTATATTACCAAATAAACACATTGTTTCGCTGTATTAATAGTACGTTGGATGTTTATCTATCCCAGGTGAGGTGCTGCATGGGGCTATAAATGCAAAATTAGAACACAATTATTGTGAAATTTTGGATTTTTCTCATTGATTAGTTGTACGCTGATGTATAGATAGCGCTTTAGTTTTTCCCATGTGAGTTTGGTAGCTGGATACGATTAATGCAGCTGTTCTTATGTCGAACTCAACCCTTCGGCAGGCACTAGAGTCCTACAACGTAAAAATTGTTTCTTGACGTTCAGAGGAAAAATCCTGCTGGAAGTAACAGCAAATTGCACCACGAAACAAAAGCCGGAGGTGTTTTCAAAACTTTTTAACTCATAACGTTAGACTCTTCCAGTTGCGAAAAAATTTGCGATCGAAATGCCTGTAACACCGTCACGTGCATCGCGGATGGTATAACGTAAAATGATAATGGCATATATACCATAATACGTTCAGTTTGTCGACCATCTATGCTTCCACCTAGCAAGTAGGACCCAATTTTCGGCGCTTGCGTGAATGAGCTACTAATTCTCCTAATGTAAAAAAGGGCGTATTTTCTTGTGATGCTTTAAAAAGGGGTTAGACAAAACAGACTTGCTACACTTGCTTGTAAAGGTCTGTAAACATGTGTTGGGAAATTAAAAGAGCTCCCAAAAGTATTGTAGCGAACACAAATGCAGAATATGTTTCTTTTTTATGATGTAGCGTAGTATAAACAATAGTGTTTTAGTTGTGGTTCATTGTGTTAGGCTAATTTTGTCTGGAAATGAAAAACTTTTATTTCAAAATACGCTACACGTATACCCGCCGGGAACTTGGATTGCAGCAAATGTTAGCCGAAACCGGAACCCGAACTGGTTACTCCCTGTTATGTATAGGTTTTTCGACATGCTACGATGGTTCGGTTAACTAAACACTATGAACTGCACTGGCCTTTCCATAAGAACAAAACACTTGAATGGAAGGCTTTGAGCCAGGGCCGTAGCTTCAACCTAGGGGTGCCCACGTGGACGCACTTTATTTTACGTATGATTTTGCGATCAGTAGTCGAAATATAAGAAGTAATATTGAGTTTTTTATATATAATCGTTTCTTGTTAAGACGATCATTTTTGATGTGGCCTGGAAATACCTGAGGGTTGACTTTGGGGAAAGCCTAAATTTATCTGGGGAAGCCCCCGAAATCCTGGGCCCTTTCAGAGATTTTTAATGGACTTGAACTCAATGAATCCCATTTCCTGAATGTAGCATGTTTTCAGTAGTTTGGTTATATGCTGCGATCGGGGTATCAAGAATTTTTTGTAATTGTCAGTGACAATATGCATATGAGCAAAAAGTCATGTAATGGTATTCTATGTTTATGTCTATTCTATGTCTGTCTGTTCAAGTGTTTTATTGGATGCTGTTTTTTCTGCGAATTGCACTCAGCTAGTGGATAAACGCCAACTACCGAAATTTCCTTTTGATTGAAGGGAATGTTTGTTTTTATAGGACGACTTGACAGCTATTTCTGGTGTGCCCAAAGAGCATATTTACGGTCGTCGTGCTCGCATATTTATGCCTGCAAAGTCGGCGACTCAATCTGGGACAAACGACATTCATGTGTGGAAAATAGAATTCGACAATCGGGAGCGGTGGGAAAATCCTCTCATAGGATGGTCGTCGACGTTAGTAATTTTGTTATTATGCGCACGATACGGATATGTGGAATTTGAAAGTTTGGGTTCGTTTAATAACACATGGTTTGGGATGTTGATTATCACTAATCGTGTTAAAATGCTTCGCTAGTAAATTGGTTGATCTGATTTTATTTCTGCACTTTACATGCATCCGGTGGTGGATTTGATGATAAAATTTTGTTACATTCCAAATAGTATTATCTCTGTAAAAATTTTAGCCGGTAAAGGCGAACATTATTCAAAAGGTATATTCTCTTCTTACAACGGACTTTGAGCTTTGGGTACATCATTGACTTTATTGTGTCGACATGCTTTGTGATTTTTATTTCAATAAAAGGAGCTTACTTTGCCATAATTACTGCGATAGTTATCGATTGTTGGCTAATTGTTTCAATGTGACAATCGTTATTTTGCGGAAACGATTATAAATAACATTTTACTGGCAGAGGTGCTCATTGGCGTAATTAGAGTTAGAGCATGTGCTAAGTTCTTTCGTATGTAACAGATGGATTGTCTACGGCATGTAAATTGGCAATATGCTGAAAACATTTGACTAATGAGTTGTGGCTATAAAACAGCTTCTTTCTTTTCATCGTGTAATGTAAAATTAGTTTTTTCATGAATAAAGGGAGCCAAATACATAATGGTGTGTGGGCAAGATTATTTCCGTTTGTCCGTTACGTGATCTCATACTTACCCGAATTTGTCGCAGTCCCCGGCAGATATAATCATTTTAACCTTGGTGGAAACAAGTTCCGCTCTCCCTGATCATATCTACACCACCATTTAGTTAAACTGCTGAATTAGCAGCAACGGTGTTATGAAATTTTGTGCTCCTTTCTACTCAGACAAACCACTGTAACACAGTATCAGCTTTAAGAGGTCGCAATTTTGGTGAATATGTACATATAACTATTGTGATACTTTTGGTCCGTATTGGATGAGGTTAGGCATCCTAGTTACATATGTTATCTACGGCATGAGGAGGGAACAGATGAACACATGACAATATTGTTAATGATCATTCTCAGAACTTTGGGGTTCGGACGTACCCCGTCCCTCTCAAAAGGGTCTGAGCTACCGTCCTCCACAAAACGTCGGAGTCTGTGTTTGATGACCCCAGAATTAATATTAGAGTGCTGGAAGTGGTATAGTTTGCCCGTTCGTACTGCGGGAATCATAAACTATATGATTCTAATATGTTATTTGAGTCGTTATACATACATCAATTATATTGATTATTGCAAATCTATTTTAGTGGCGATCCACTCAGCAACATAATGATGAATTTAGATTTTAGTACAAAAGAAGATGCCGTGAGATTTTGCGATAAAAATGGTGAGTTAGAAACCTTGCAGTGTACGTGATGTCCTGGTATACATGAAACCTACTAGATTTAGCATTACTATGAACAACATGTAGTTTGTCTCATCTTCAAGATGGTGAATTCTGAGTGCTCAGTATGTAATTTGGAGAGATTAACAGAGCTATATTGAGTATTAATTATAAAATGAGCTGCCAAATATAAGCTATGTTGCTTTAACAGTTAAGGTATATATAGCCCATTATTGTGCTCGCACACGTGCAAACACATAGAGGATAGATTATTTTGCAAATGAGACCATAAACTACATAGTGTAGCCCTAGCTATTACTGAGATATTACCATGTTTGTGTAATTTGGATGCCATGTCCATTCGAAAACCTATTTTGCCCCAACCCTTGCTGCGTCTATAATGAAAGTCTGCATACTATTTGCACCTTTACGAAACTCCTATATGGTTGGAGCGGTTGCGGATATATTTCAATTTTCAGTTTGGATCCCATTGTCGCCTTGCACAATTTTTTTTGATCATGCCGTGACATAAATAACCAGTATGGTAGCACATACAGTCACGGCCAGAAATAAGTGCAAAATAATCGATCGAAATTTCGATCGATTTCGATTAAACGAAATTTCGATCGTTTTCGATTTTTGCGCAATTAGATAAATTTCAAAATTTTAAAATTTCGATTTTTTTCGATTAAACGAAATTTCGATCGATTTCGATTTCGATTAAACGATTTTTCGATCGATTTCGATTTCGATCGGTTTCGATTGCACTTATTTCTGGCCAGGACTGTAGTTGCATTGCTCTGCAAAATGAGACTGAAGACGCCCATATACGGGTCATTTCACGAAACCATGTCATTTTAGTCGGGGGGGGGAGGGGGCTACATCGGCACTTTTGGGCCCATACCACCAGTCTTTTCGAAGGAAATTTAATGTCGCAGTGAGGTGTAGTAATAGCATGTCCGACGGACATAATGAGGTATGGTGGACCTCTGTACCCCAAACGTAGCAGGAGCCAGAGGCCCTCAACCCGGGTTGGCCAAATGAAGCCAAAAACACATGTCCCAATATAAACGTTCGCCGTATCGCTAGCACGTGATACATGTGTGTTTTTTATTTCACTGTGATCCATTGGTATTTACTAATTTTTCCGGAAAAACTTGGGAGTAAGCATCGACACTGAAGCTGACGTCAAGCTTCCGAAATATTTTTTTCGTGACATGAAGCCCCCCCCGACCAAGGTCAAATCTAACAGCTTTCAGACGCTGGTAAATAACGTCAAAGTGCACTAGCGCTAAAATGTTATATCACGGAAATCGTAATCAGTACCCTGTAGCAGGTTTCAGGTAGCTTGTTTTGCATAGAGACATCGATATTCGAAAAATTCAGGGTTTTTACATCGGAACGGGTCTAGACACTGTACATTCGAAAACGTTTCATTTTGACTTCAAAAAGTGGTGTTTCAAAAGTACATGGTTTCGTGAAATGACCCATACCTCAAATTATAGAGATATTAATTTCGTGTAGTTTCGTCTTTATCTCTCGAACCCATTTTGAAACCAACTTTTTTATCCCAATCCTACATCTTAAGAGAACCGCCTAGCAAACCATTTATGCAGTTTTTCATAGAAATGATTATATGCTCTACGTAATGAGCACATTTTGTACAGCGGTTGTCGAGTTACTCAGAAATCTACACCGGCTGTCGAGTTACAGTGACGTGATTTTTTAGGCCTCCTCGGGAACTGAGCAGGCCCTTCTGGTCCGCTATTTCGGGAGAGGAGATGTTGGAATCAGGTTTCGGACATATGTAAAACCCACATATCTGGCTTTTAAATCATGCGAATCAATCCGCTCAGCCAAAGTTGAATTATACGTGTAACTTTAATAAACACCATTGCAGAGCTTTATGTCGCCGGATATATTTTTCCTATGTACGAATCTTGTTTATTGACTGCTAGATTTTATTTAGTTTTGTCAAGAAGAGACAGCTTTTTGTACCCAACGTTTTTAGTATTTTGTCTAACAGTCGTGTGTGCTTGGGTTTTGGAGTTTTCAGGAACGACGAGAATCTCTTTTAAAGCATCTGGATTTCATAGACCTAAATTTTTTTACAACTCAGTTTACTTCATTGAACTCGTATCTTGTGTAGCTTCAGAAGTATTAATAATTATATGATGTTTCTTGTTGTCTCGCATTTTTGCTTTAGTATATTTATACACTAATTTCGGTTTTTTGCAGGCTGGGAATACGAGGTGTTCGAACCACAACTGATGAAGCTGCGTAAAAAGGCATATGGTGACAATTTTTCATGGGATAAACGAACTCGTCGTGGTTGTAAATAAGTAAAATCGTTATTATTGTGTTGCATATAGTTGTGTAGTCTACGAATTGCACAGGGTGAATGATATGGCATAGTTCACCACTAACATTCAGACTCTCTTTCCTATTTATAATGGTCAGTTCTTGTAATTCTTTTAAGATTACGTTCACAATTAATGCTCAAAATCGCACTGCGATTAATTTATAGAATTTCGATTAATAAAACATGTTAGTTTGCGTGTAATTAACCGAACTTCGATTGCGTATTTGATAAAAATGATTTTCCGCTTAATTTATAAATATCGTTTAAACGACGATCAGTTGCGCTAATGTTCGATTTTATATGCATGATTTTTGTCCCTATATCAAGATTTTTGTTCCCACAAGTTTTTATTGATTTTCTGTACGCTTAGCAACTGATTGCCAATCGCTATTTCAGAAAATCGTCTAAGGTGATTTTTCTGGAAGGGAGAAGCTGCCGTTCACTTTTACCGGCGCGACAATATCGCTGGACGAACATTAGTACAATGTGTAAATTCGTTATACAACTCTCCGTTGTGGGTTTCTGAAATATATTTTGCATTTTTAATGGTAACCGTTGTCTTAGATTTTATGGAAGCAAGGTACTAACCTATTTTAAGACTGTTGCTTTGTTTCTTATGGAGGTTTGCAAAGTTGAGTTCCTGTAAAAGCACAACGCTTCGCAATGCGGATTTATATTTTCATCATTTTCCCATTGTGTATTAAATTATTAAGAACCAAAGGCCTTATCACGTATATATTTGACAATTTCTTACATCAAAGTGATACCTGTATTTGCTCTAAAATGTAGTTCTGGTTAGTAAAATTGTAATTTTATAGTAAATTTTTATTGTAATGGCGGTTTATTTGTTTTTTCTTATTAGAAGATTATTGAGTGGTTTCTCACTTATTGGTTGTAGGGATATTGATACTACTTGTCATTTTCAGTTTTATTTGCTTTGAAAGAGGTGGCAGGCGTGGTGCGTTGACGCATTTTCGGCAATAGCCTGTATTCGTTGGTAGCTCGCGATCTTTTAAAGCTCACACACAGTTCTAATCAGTTTTAACAGAGCCCATCAGTTCTAATCAGTCAATTTTAGTGGTTGAGCAAACACAAACCCTTTATTCGACGAGCACCGATAATACACTCTTTACAGATGGTTTCTTATAACCTGTTGGGAAGAGTTGTTCTCGTTGGATCTACATAATTGTTATTTTAGACTGACAATTTTAGTGTATGTATATGCCTTAGGTCAAAGATGTTTTCTCGTCTTTTCACGTCTTATAAGATAAATAATATTTGTTTATATCTTAAATACTTAATATACCAGTATATCGAAAGCCATTTTCAAACGAAGCTAGCGTGGTTTTCTCAAGTGGTCATTTTTGTAATCACCATGTAACAGGCTTTGTGTTTGATGTATATACTGCATTAAAACCTTTGTAATCCTGAAATCACTGAAAGCTCTAAAACATCGCCTCTAAGCCCCTCGAAATTAAGTGAAAACACACAAAGTGTTCGTCCTTGTCTCTAGAGCACCAAACCATATTCAGGGTACTGCAAAACCATATATAGGTCTTTCTTGATGCCTATTTCAACATCCACTAAAACCTTAGTAATAACAGATGCAACAATATATAACATTAGGGCACACACAAAATTAGATAATACGCCATTCCAAAAAGGGCAAATTGGTCACCGATACGTTGAAATGAATACCTTTGTAATAACAGACTAACGAAATATGATTT